>OX451218.1:58317463-58557370 GCA_949628195.1 Phasia obesa | reverse complement strand
CATGCTTTCGAAGAGATAGGTAGATAGGCAGGTCATAGCATTTACCTAAATATGGCTGAATTATATCAATTTCCGTCCCTACCTACACAAATGAGTAGGTAATTTTTTTCATGGGTTGAAGATCATTTTATATATTATTATCTAGACCAAGTGAAATCTCAGGGCGAATATGTGTATATCCTGTTTCTAAGGCCATGAGCTTTGTATGGACATAAAAAATATGTATATATTTACAGTTTTTAATTTTACCTATATTATAATAAAAATTTCATTGACATCCGCTCAATTTTGAAATTGCTTGGGACGAAATGGGATTTGGTAGAATTAAAAAAGTGTGGTTATACAACCAAAAGCCTCGATTTTAATTCAACAATCTAGACTAGGGTTTTATAAATCTAAGAACTACACATGCTTTATTAGTTGTTAAAGAATAGAGTTAAAGTTACACCAAGACCAAAACTGTCTAAGTCTTTCTACAGGATGATATGATTATTGCAATGATTGTAAGTTTCAACTATATATACATCGTATACAGAACAATAGAAAATTCAAGTAAGGAAATATGGGGCAGATCATTAATAAATAGGAAAAATAACAAAGGACTTAAATAGCTTCCGCGCGGTATATCAAACACCACAGCAATTGCTTTAGAAGTAAACATTTCAAAACGAACGTTTTATCTTCCGTTTCTTTATTAGAAGTCGATGCTTTGTTGAAGTCGGTGTAAATTACATCAAATCGTCTTTGATGAACATACCCAAGAATGACAATGTCGTTAATTCCACAAGATTAGCAATAATCAATGTAATTTAGATGATACTTGATAGGAAAGGTGATCAGTTAGGATTTTCTTAAAATTTTAGGTTTGGTACTAAGTTTAGAAATACTCTATAGTTTGCAAGACTATTCCTACAACCACATTAAAATACAGGAATAATAAAAGAGTCCCTCCATACTTTGGAAAAGTAACCATACTTTAATGGTACGGTCCTGCCAGTGCCTTTATCAGAACTTAACTCGGAATAAAATCCGGACAGCATTTATATAAAAATATAAGATTTATTACAGTGTTAATGTTGGTATGGCATTGATATATCTGGATATAATACTGTTGATAGTTGATAGGAATTCGTTTCATCAAAGTTTTCATTAGAATAGGTGATAGAAAAGAAATAAGCAAACAATATACTTGCTTATCGTCAGATCATCGTCGGAAACAAAATTTTAATACTTCGCAACAGATGGAAAGTCCATTGACCATCATCCATCGGTTGCTACATCTCTAGTAGCAAAATGTGAGAGCTGCAACGATGAATTAAAAATAATTCCTAAAAATTTCCTATAAATAAGCCTAGGCGGTTGAGTAAGAGCTCATTTCAAAAAGGATTTAATAAATTAAAAAAAAATTATTTTGGCTTAGCGACTAGAAAATGAAATTTTTAGAGTGGCACCATGGTGGGGTCAGAAGTTATGTTGAAAAAAACTTCATATTTTTTTTATTTTTTAACGAAAACTAACAAAATTTATAAAACATCAAGTTTTTTTTAACATAACGTCTGATCCCACCATAGACCCTATTCCTATTCTATATCTACAAAACTGTAAAAGATAAATTTTTTAATTATATTTATATTCAGGGAGTCAAGGAATATAAATAAAAAAACCCTTATCGCAACCTTATTTCAAGTCACGTGATACCACCAGCCTTTTTTGAAGATGGTATTTTAACAACTTTCACATAAAAATCAAAAAATAACGTTTGGTTTATAGTCAGTTACTAGCCAAATTCAGTTTACTTAAATATATTTGAACACATATTTTCAAAAATGTAATAAGTTTTTAATAATTTCTTTTCTGTTGTAAATGAATAATTATAAACAATTCATTGGGAGTAGTTTGATTAAGATTCTTTAATACAAATACATATATTAAAAATAAAATAATTGATGATAATTAATAGTCAATTTAAAGAAATAAAACAAAATTAAATTTACTCTTTCCTTAACTTAGATGTTTTAATGCCGAACTAGGAAGCCCAGTGTAGGTAGAATAGCATATTCCTTCTTTTAATTTATATTCTCTCTTCAATCACCTTTCGTGTTTCATAATTTTTTAATGATATTTACAATGCGCAAATATATAAAAACAAAACAATGAAATTATTATAAAGTATAAATCAGAATTGAAACTGAGAAAAATTTTTAGTTTTATATTATGGCGGTTGATAGCAGCATTGGTGTATGGAGTATTGCCTTTTCCATCTGAACCGGAAAATAACTACTATTTCGCTCATACTTGTCTCTCACCTAACTTATTGATAAGTAAGTTTTTTAAAACTGTATGTTTTTGTAACCACTGTAATATGTATTTCTTTTGTAATATGTGCCGCGCTCTTACTATTTAGTGTAATATTATGGCTCACATTACTAACGTTCCTTCATTTTCTTATGCAAGGCCAACAACAAAGCACCAGAAATATCACCGACGGCATGACCTTTACGACCAAAACCAGGAACTAACATTTCACCGTTATTTTCAAAAGGTACAAAACCCTGAATATTTTTCCGTTTTGAGGCAATTGCACTCTCATGCACTTACGAATAGCAGAATTTGGGTGTTTGGCTTCAAAAGTACAATTCTCTTTATATGGGAAGCACCAGCAAATGCAATATAAGTCTTAAACTTGAAAAAGTTTTTAGAATAGTTTTTAATATACTATCGTAACAATTGTAGAAAAATCAAAACGGAACCCTTATAAAAATATTCACCCCTATCGCGAATAATTATTCCCATAAAAAAACTCCCAAATTTGTCTATCGTGAATGATTCCAATAACAATTTACTTCTATTTTACGGTAGAAATCATTAACGATAGAAATTTTAGGAGTTTTTTCATGGGAATAAATATTCTCGATAGTGGTGATTATAAGCACATGATTAATATAAGCTTTTACATATTTGTAATTATAGAATAAGCTTACAGAAACATTATTTTATAATTTTTGGTATAGAAAAGCTTATTCGTCCCAATATTTTTATAAGCATCTTTACATAATTGTAGACTTACATATATTCGCAAGAAATGTATATTTGTATGTATATGGAATTTGTGGCTAAAGAAATATGAAGAGCAATGGAGCACAGAAACCAGTTTTCTCAGATCTCATAATCCCTCCTTACTATATATGTATGTACATCTTTCCAGAATAATCAATACAAAATTTAGCACACAACACTAGTCTGTAGGAACACTGCCTAGGAGAGAATGCATAGCTTGCTCATAGATACTCACTATACTGCAATAACAAGAACTCAGCAATACATAGTATTCTTAGATCCGCCAATGAAATTTAAACTATTCATTTGTAGTGTAGTGTCCCAAATAGCCCAAAACTATTTTATACATTTATTTTTAAGTTTTTCAGAAAAAATGTCAAGAAAGAAAACGAATTGTTTAGAAACATTTGTGTATAATAATAATAATAATAATAGTTTATTAATCATTGTTAAAAAATGCATGTGAATTTACATTTTACAAATATTATTATAAGGGAAATTAAGAATAGCTTAAAACAGACTATTATTTATAAGCTTATTCTCAAGTTGTATTGTAGTTTGATTGCTAAATGGTATGTTGGGTTCATTATATTGTAAATATTAATTAAATTTTCAAAAATAAATTTATACATTTTATTACTATTTTTATTTTTTTTTTAAGAAAACAAAAACCGATGAACAAAAACAAACAATTTGTGGTTACATATCGATACCTTAATATATAAAGGCCCTAACTAACGTTTTTCATACTTTACAGGAGAAGGAAAAAACTTAACAAGAATTATAGTTTTGCATTCGCGAATTATTATTTAACGCAATTTTTTATTAAATTCTCCTAGCGATTTAATGCTGCAACAATTTTTTATTATTTTTTATTATAAGTATTAAAGATCATCTATCCAAATATGCAAAAAAACTCAATTTAAAAAAAAACGAGTTAGGGCCTTTCTATATTAAGGTAACGATATGAATATTTATAAAACTTTAGTTTTGGTTTGAAGTTTAACAAAATTATTAGATTAAAAACCAACCGTATGGAATTTTGTTGGTGTAGTAGCCTTTTAATAATAAAATCTTAACAAAAAAGTAATGTTACAAACAACTAAAATTTGTTCATCGTAACCATACATTGTTACGGGAAACATATTGTGATTCCTATGACCATACCATAACCATGTTTTTGTTTGCGTGTGCTATAACCGTCCAGAAAATCTAAAAGTTTGGTTCCAAATTTATAATGATTTGAAATCGAAATCTTTCGCAAATGTGGTAATCGTTCACAAATGATTTAAAAATAACTTGATTGTTTCAAAAAGAGGAATAACTTTTTCAAATTGCTGCTGGATACAAGCAGAGGGAAAGGAACCTTAATTCAATGTTATTATCCAATATCGTATATCAGAATATCTGTTTTATTTAATCACGATGAAGCAAACGGATATAGCTAGTATAACATAACTGTATAATTTTTTGCTTTTGTGAAACAAATGGAAAAGTGTCGTTTGCTGATAAAAACTTTTTAAAGTTGAGCCACTTTCGCATTATTCTTTATATAAATTTTATTTTTAAGATATGCTCCAAATTGTCAATAAAAAGCAATTCCAAGACGACAAATGAGTGCAAAAGGAAATGACAAACGAGTAAGCAAAACGCACACCCTTCATTTTCTATTCCTCTTGCTTTTCTCACCGATTTTATATAAACAGTATAAAAATCATCTTTAGATTAATCAAATAATTTTTGTTGTTATAAAAAAAAAATTATTTATATTTAGCGTAATATTTTCTGCCAATTTAATTAAGAAAAATTAACTTACATAAGCTTAAATTCGTTTTTTGAATATTCCTTCTATTAATGTAGAGAATAATATATGAATGAATAATACATACATATGTATGTATGTATGATGATTCCTTTAATTTTCTATTACATTTGAGGAATTTATTTTATTATAAAATAAAAAAGAATTTACATATGTATATTTGTAAGTATTTTCTCTTCTTTCAATTTGAAAATTGCAATTTTGATTAAAATATTTTTGGTTCTAGTGGCGTTTTCTTTTCCGAGAAAAATGTTATATTTTACACTTATACATATATTTTACACTTATTAATTTACACTTATTAACTTTTCGTGTTCTTTTCTACAAAAAATGTCAGAGTGTGAATAAACATCATATCCTTTTCTAAATATGTTGCACCAAAACCAGATAAATATGATACATTTTTTACACTCAACTTTTACTCAGGGTGAGATATTGCCCTTTTATATAAATATTTTTTTTTAATGAAAATGAGAATTTTATTTTGAATTTAAATTTTTATGTGAATAATGATAGGTGTGTTCCTTTACTCAACTTTGGGATCCCCAGGGATCCCAATTTGCACGAAAAGCGTTCTCGTACTTTAAATTTGGGTAAATGAGAGCGGTATTGAGAGAATAAAATTCTTCCCCTTTTTGCACAAAACAGCCCAAAGTTTTTCTTCGGGCAAATTGTGTAAACTGTCAAACAGCTATAAAACATAAACAATAGAAAAATGGAAAAAAAATCAAGAATACAATTTTTTAAAAAGTGCATACATACATACATACATATGTATGTATATAAATATTGATATAAAAGATTTTTATTAAAAGAGTGTCTGTGTTTTATTTTTAGTTAGTTTTTATTTCCTACAGATAAATTACAATGTAAATGTACAAAGCTTAAAATTTATTCCAAACAAACAATAATTTTAATTATTTTATTCAAAACACTTTGAATTTTTATTTTGTGTAAAAATTTGGTTTTTGGTGTTCCCGTACTTTTGTGTAATATTGTCTCTTTATGAGAAAAAATTATGCTTGCTCTCACTTTCACGAACTTTACCCAAAAAGTAAAGAAAGGGACCTTATATTTTCTATAATCATTCTTTAGGCCAAAAATATCATTTATACATTTTAGTATTTTTTCAAAATCTAATTTTTTATTTATTTCTTAAATTCAACAGGTTTGATCAATAGTTTTTTACAATCTTGCTTCAAAGTAGTTGGAATACTAATGATGTAAATTAAATCTTAATGGCTTACAGCTACTTTTATACTTGCAAATATAAGCAATTCATCAATGCTAGAGAATGGAAAGAATAAATGAATTAACAACATTAGGTTTTGCCCAATGTATAGCAAATTCGATATTTGATATTTCTTCTTTAATGATTTCAAATTTATATTTCAATCCAATTACTTTTTATTTTTGATTATCTGTTTTTATGATTTTCAAAATAGTATTTGTAACATTTGTAAGACTGTTCAACCTTTCAATAGAAAGTTGATTAATTATTACTTGGTTATTGCTATTTGATAAAACATTATGGTTATCTGGCGTTCCAGATAACCATTTCCATGCCGATCCAAGAAAATCTAAAGAACGTTTCGGTCTTAGTTTTGGCTTAAGACGGGTTATGAAGGATTTTATTTGGATTATGGAATGATTTAGGTAGGGAAGAAAAGGATGATTAAAGGTGTTTCCGTATAAGAGTGCGTCTTCCAGATTGTGTACAACATTTTTATAAATTTGTAAGTCTATAACATGTATTAACTTAAATGTTCCAGACTGAACTCTAGCCATTCCTATGTTGACTGCTATCATTTTGGAATTTGAGTAGTCCATAATATGAATGTCGGCAGAACACAGTCCTGCAATAAACAGCAACCTGAAATTTTTTGAGCATTGGGTTTGTTCCTAATATGTTTTTTATGAATAATTTTCCGCTTTCAGTCACCACTGTAGAATTCCTTTTCTCTTTCACTACTTCTTCTTTATATTTCTCTGTTAATTTTGTTCCTTTATTCGTCGTTTATTATTCTAACAAAAATTGTTTGGCCAGGAATGAAGTCTTTTGCTTTCGTCTTTTTCCTATTATGGTATTTCAAATTTTTTTTCTGTTTCTGTCGGAGTCTTTCAACATTAGTCTGTCTGGTACGATCGTAACTTCCTGGTAAAAAATCAACTGTTCTGCCGAAGAAAATGTTGACCGGTTTCCTTCCAATAGTGGAATGTACGGAGTGGTTATATTCGTTTACAGCCTTTTCTAGGACATCTTCTAAATTTCTGCTAGTTCCTACTTCCTTCAAGCATCTCATAAGCTCGGCCAGTGTTGAGTGAAAACGCTCGACTTTACCGTGAACACTTCTACTCCTAATTCATCCTTCATCATAAACAGGAGTGAAGTCGAGTTTAAGGACTTTTCGTTATCAATAACGATGGTTTTTGATCTCCTGACATCCTCGAGTGATTTACCGTTAAGGATTTTTGCTTGAGCGAATTTAGTAAATTTATCTAAACTAGTCATTACTAATTTTGTATCTGTGGAAAAGATGTCAATATGAATTACTTGTCCGGGGTAAGTCGGTATTGGTGTTTTATTAAGCTCTGGTGTTGCTGGATGCCTTTCATATTTATTCTTTTTACAAATAGTGCATTGCTTTACCATCCTCTTTCTTTTGGAAAGCAGGCCAGGAAAATAGTATTTTTCTAAAATGTGAATGTTATTCTCAATTGCATTCCTATGAGCGCGTTTATGGGTATCTATTGTTATATTTTCTTGATCTGATTCGGATAAAACGTCGTGCACCACTAATTGTGAAAAAAGTGTTTTTTATTTTTGAAAAATGGTCAGGGTATACTTCTTGTATTTTCCCCATAACCGGTTCGGGAGTCTTAATACAATTTATTACGGAAGGATTAAGGTATTTTTTTAATAAGGTAACTAAATTTTCATGGTACTATGGTATGTCTATGATAACCTGGAAATACAGTCAAATCCCGATAATTCGTACCCCGGTAAATCGTAATTCCCGATAATTCGTAATAAACAGTCGGTCCCTTGAAAAAATCTCGTTAATTCGTAAAATTTACATATATTTTGGTCCCCTCGCTATATCGTATTTTTTTTTTAATAAATCTTCTTTACCTCTTATAAACCGTTTATAAATTTAAAGAATGATTTTTTGTTTACCGCAATTTTTTGCGTGTGTTTTTGCTTGTGTGTGTGTTTATTTTCTTAAGATCAGTTTGTTAATGAATAATAAGAAAAATGTCAAAGCGCACGCATAAAACTCTGTCGGTGTTACAAAAACAGAGAATTTTTGCTGCCATTGACAAAGGAGAGAAAAAATAGACGTTGCTAAGCGATTTGAAAATGCTCCATCAACTCTTAGTTCAAGAGAATTTATTATAAGAAAACCTTCAGGCAGTAAGCTAAAGCGCGAAAAACTACCTGAATATCCAGAGCTTGAAAAGTCTTTATTTTTATGGTTTACACAGTGCCGGCAGTCTTACATATCGATTAGTGGCCCACTACGATACCCCGCTAAATCGAAAACACCTATAATTCGTAAGAAATGGCCGGTCCCTTGCGATTACGAATAAGGTATAATTTGGAATTGGTATGAAGTAATGTCGCCTATGGAAAGAAATGTTTGGTTTCTAAATACGTTTATCGGAACCTCGACACTTGGTAATAAATCTTCTGCTGAACTTTAGCCACTATGAATTGTTCCTGTTAAAGTGTTGACATTAGTGACAATAACAGGTGACAGTGCTTCGGGAACTATATTCGTTTTTCCGGGCTTATATCGGATTTCATGATTATATTCTTCCAGATGGCTTTCCATCTTTTCATCTTGGTGTTGGTGATCTGTAAAAATCACCACTTTTGCTATGCCGTACAAATAGTTTCTGAGGTTCTGCAGGGCCCAAACTATGGCCAGCATTTCCCTTTCATTCGTCGCGTAATTCTTTTCTTTTTTCGACAATGTTCTGGAGATAAAAGTTATTGGTCGATCTTCTTAGCTCAGCACCACTCCTATAGCAATGTTTGATACATCGGTTGTCAGATGGAATTCCTTTTGAAAGTTGGGATAAGACAAAATTACTTTTTTCAGTTTGTCGATTGCTTCTTTCTCTAAGTTATTCAATGATATTTTAATTTTAAGTAAAACCTTTGACAAATCTACGATAACAATTAAAAAGACCAAGCAGAGAGCGTAACTCTTTAAGCGTATTCGGATAAGGAAACTTTACTAACGCTTCAACCTTCGTAGGGTTGGCATTAAACCATTTTCGGATACAATAAATCCTTAGAATTCGACCTCATTCTTAAAGAATTCGCATTTGTATAACTGTACTTTCATATGTGCAGCACTCAAAGTTCCAAAGATTTCGTCCAGATGGTGTAAGTGAGATTTTTACTCCTTGCTTACTTAATATTATAATGTCGTCGATATAGACGAAACAAGTTTTCCCAATAAAGTTCCGAAGAATATCATCAAGAGCCCTCTGGAAAATTGCGGGTGCATTTTTCAGACCAAATGGAGGTCTCGTAAATTCAAACTTCCCATTGCTCACCTAAAACGCTGTCTTTTCAATATCAGCTTCCTTGAGGGGAATCTGATGAAACCCGCTCTTAAGATATATTACGGTGAAGAACCTGTTGCCGCCCAATCGGCCTAAAACCTCGCGTAATTTTATTCAGTTTCCTGAAATCTACCACTACCATATATTTTTTTTCATCTGATGCATACTCTTTTTGGTTACCACCCAAATGGGAAAATTGTATGGCGAACGTGATGGTCTAATGATCCCATCATTCAGTAATTTTTTCATCTCTTTATCTACAACATCTTTTAACGCCATGGGGTAAGGATATGTTCTTGTATAGCTAGGATTATCTGTAATTGTTCTTATCTCTCCTACAACTCGTGTAGTATAAGTTAATTTATCATTGGGTTCTGATCTTGTATCTATTTATAACGTTTATTAGTGAGCTAGACTGATATTGTGAAAGATGTCCTAACCTTATGTTCAAATGATTCACGTCATTGAAACAATACTGATAAATTGGTATTTTAATATTTCCCTTAACAGTGAAGTAGCCACTTGACGTATAAATAACAGCAGACAAATCTTTTAAAGTATCATTTCCCAGAATTCCATCGAAAGTACTGATTCTTGCTAAAAGGAAGAATTTAATTGGTTTGTTTGAAGGGCCGAAAGGATTTAAAAGAGTACGTTGAGTAATTTCTTCATCTCCGGATATTGATTTTGCAAAAAAGTTGTCTTTAATGGGAAGAGGATTTTTAATTAAATTAGATTTAATATAGTTTTTATTACTAGCAGTGTCCAAAAGAAATTTAAGTGCTTTTCCGTTCCTCAAATTTATCCTAAAATATGGTAAAGAGGAACTATTTAACAAAAAAAAAATTAAGATCTGCGTTTAAATCTTCAACAGAATATGATCCAGATGCGTTGTTAGTTTCATCCGGTGTCATCTCAAAACGAGAAGCCAGATCTTCTACATTTTCGTAATTGCATACGTTTTCGTAAGTATCAGGTTCTGAATACCCATTAGCTGTATCTACATAATATGGGACTTCATTTGATTGATCTTCTGGGCAGCAAAGCTTTCGGTTTCTACATTAAAGTTCCGTTGAATTTTATTAGCAGGACCTTGGTAATACCCTTGTGGCCTTTTATGAGCTGAGTTGAGTGGTGGCCTATTAATATGGTTAAATTGCCTTGTTTGTATCGATGAATCTATGTCCATTGGTGCTGGACCCCGGACATCAGGCAAATTGTTACGTAAATCAAAATTATTAAAATGTCTGTCCTGTGTTTGGAATGGTCGAATTTGACCTTGGTTTGAGTTGCTTCTATTAAAATGGAAATTGGGACGATAATTCGGGCACAAAGTAAACAGAGATGTAAATAGTGATTGATGAAAATGGCTATAATCAGACTTTCCTAAGCTTGTCAAGAAAGAGACAAATATAGTAACAAATTTATACGAACATCGGAAAAATAAACAAAACTAAAAATTTTGAAAATTTTCCTTTAAAGTTAATTTGTCCATTAAAATATTAATTATACGACAAAGTATAATTAAAACAAACAATCAATGGTCTTTTGTGTTGTGAAATAAGCTTAAAAAATATATTTAATGAAAGTTACGTACATTTACAGTAATAAAAAAATAATTAATAAGAAAATAGCACAAAAGAAAATCAATGTTTACGAAATAACACAAAAGAAAACTAATCAACGTGTGAAAGAGACGGGTTGAATTCGTATTTTTGCCGTCCTGTTTAAACGCCCTTTCACCTCTTGGGATCTCTTTGATTCGGGTTAAATGAAGAGTTAAAATTTGCGAAATTGCGGGGGAATATTACCGGTGAGTGCAAGTTCAGTATAGAGTTTCTTGGGAGCAGTTAATCCTATCTTCTCATTATTATTGGAGTATCGAGCACGTGCATGATTCATGCGGAACGACTTATTATCTAATTTAAGACAAATATGTAAAGCTTGCGGTAGTGAAGTTGGTTCGCGTACATTTAGCAGGCGTGTGAGATCTCCACCCAGACCTCTCACGAAAGTATCAAGGGCTTTCTCCCTGTAAGTGTTTGTTAGGGCTCGTAGACTTTATCTAAAATGATAGACAGATGCTGATAAACCGTGTGATAAAATTCTCTAATGGTCTTGCCTTTGCGGCATAAAATAGTAATTTGGTACTCTAAGGTACCAATGTCCCTTCTATCGGAGTAATGAAGCATTAGACACTTCTTTATTCTTCCAGAGTCAAGGGATGTCCTATAAGATTATAATGCCGTATAGTTATCTCCAAGTTTTTTTGTTCGTATAGTGTTAAGGATCGCATAATAATGTACTATATAGATCCAATAATCTCTCAACTGATTTTCTCCATGAATTAAATTCTCCTGGTTTCGCAGAGAATTCTCTTAACGACTTGACTATGTCCGGCACCTTATCAAGCTCTCCTAGTCTTGATGTTAAAGTTTCTACGGGAACACTCTGTTTTTCTTCTAATGAACTATCAGAGGAATTGAAAAAAATTTCACCTATTAATTGTCTAACTTGGGTTCGCTGCAAATCTGTAAGGCCTGTCAAATTGCCTATTCTAGACTCAATGTTTGTCGTAGTCTTTCTGTCACCTGTTCTACACTTTCGTCCGGCATTTTTAGGATTATATTTTTAAAGAAAGGATTCGTATTAAGCTTTATTCTATATTTTCCTATATTTTATTTTCTTTTTTAACGATTGAACAATCTATAATTGTTACTTACCCAAAGAACATTTTCCAAAATAAATGTTCGCTGATCCCTTTAAAATATAATTATTTTGTTGTTCGTTTTCACAAATAATATTTTTTTTTTGTATTTTTGTCAATTATCTTTACCTATTTAAACAATTTCAATTTAAACTTTTTTCTTTATAAATTTAATTTTAACTTGCCAAATTTCATACAAAAATTTTTATTACTATTAAAATTTGAGATTTTCAATAAAATTTTTTTTTATATTTCTAATTTTTTATTACTATAAAAATGTTTTCCACTTAATTTTTTATATTTTATTTTAACATTTACTTATATTTTCAAGACACATTTATATTTTTCTTATTTCTAATTATTTTTCAGTGAACTTTTTGTTTGTCAGCAATTTGGTAAGGAAGTGTGGGAAATAATTATTTATGAGTTTCTCAACTTATTATTCGTTAACTTGTACAACTACTTCCGATATTTCAAAAAGTATAAACAAATATAAAAATTAAAGGGTGTCCCCATAGGGGTCTTGATATAACCGAAAATGGTCATATCACTTAAACCGTTAGTGAAAGACACTAGAATTTTACACATAGCTATTTATATTTTGGGTATTAAAATTCTTCTTTAATTTTAATTTAATTTAATAGCATGCTATTTACAAACCCAATTTATAAATACCACCATAATTATTACGGGATAAGGTATTTTTAGTGACCATTTCGCTAAGTGCTTAATTTAACTCATCAGGAACTTTTACCCAATTTTTGTGTAAACTAAAGACACATTTTATACTAAAAATTTTCTGTACAAAAGAAATTAAATCAAAGCTTAGACAAAACAATAATAACAATCGAAAATTCATTGTGAAATAAGGATATTTTCTAAGGTTATCGGAGCCAATTGAAGCCGGAATCCCCCGGCGAAGTATATTGGGGCTTATTTCATACTTGTTGTATACTTCAGACATGCCAACGAGAAACCGAGTTCTATCTACATTTGCTGACGACATAGCTTTTTTATGCATTCACGAGTAGTGTTCTGTCTTTTGAATCGTCCGCACGTCTCTTTTTTGTCTCATTTTATTTGTCTTAACTTTATGTTCGTTCGTTTTTCGTTTTTAAATAGTTGACAAATGTTTTTTTAAACCAATTTTTTAAATTAAATAAACAATAAAAATAAAGAAAAACAACTTAGAACAAACAATAAAACGTGGAATAAAATAACTAAAAACAACATATAATATAATTTTACAAAATTGAAACAAAACATTCATACATATAATAAAAAAATAAAAAAATAACTGCAATTCAACAAAAACAATTAACCAAAACCAAAAAAAACTGAAACAAAATAAAATTCCACAACAACATCAACAAAATCAAATTATAGAAGTCCAAACGCGGGAAGGGACAAAACTTTATCCGGCTTCGATTCCCTGCCCGATTCCATATCGAAGATACTTGATAGTTGTCCGAACAGTGAAATTGTTGTTGCTGGTGATTTCAATGTTCACAACTCATCTTGGCTTCGCCATTCGAGCCATACATCTCCAGAAGGCCAGTATGTTGAGTTATTTGCCGCGCACAACCACCTTGCGCAACTAGTGAATGAGCCAACGCATATTTCGTGTGTTGGTGCCCATAATAATACTCTCGATCTTTTTTTAACTTCGCACCCTCAAAAGTACGAAGTGAACGTTAATGCACCTCTAGGTAACTCGGATCACTGCACCATATCCGCCTCCTTTTCGGTTTCCAAACTTCGAAGCGTTTCAAAAGCAGCCACGAAACGTTTAAAATACGTATACGATAAGGCTCGTTGGGCTGACCTCAACGATTTTTTCCGGCATTTTAATTGGAAACTTTGTTTCCTAGACAGTAACACTGATTCCATGGCGGAAATGGTTGTAAACATAATTTTGCTAGGAATGAAAGCTTTTATTCCATCAAAGCAAATTTCGATTAAACCTAGAATGAAATCCTGGTTTAATCAGACGTGTAAACATACAGTCAGATTCAGAGAGGAAGCATTCAGTGCCTGGCGTAATAATAAAAACGCAGACACTGATTCGCTACGCAAAAAGCGAAATCTTCGTGTTCCAAAGTACTTAGGCGTGAAAAAGGTCTACACGATGAGCGTCTTCGTGTTAAAGTTCTTTCTGCCCCTCGGGGCAGTAAGAGCTTTTGGTCATTTGTCAAAAGAGTAAAGGATAATGCTAGTTCCTCAATTCCGACTCTTTTGAAAGATGACCAAATATTCACTGAGCCGGCTGACAAAGCTAACCTTCTGGCTGGTCAAAGATATATATCTTTGGCATAGTTACTGCACGTGCTCGAAAGAATATATTCTTTAAAAAGGTCTTAGCAGATCTAATATTAACAATTCTTCTAGGCCGGATGGCATTCCAGCACTGGTCTTGAAACAGTGCTCTTCGACGCTAGCACGTCCATTAGCGACTCTTTTCAGCACCTTGTATCATGCTGATGAGTTTCCAATGTGCTGGAAGTTAGCTAATGTAACGCCAATCCTTAAAAAAGGAGATGCTAACAACCCTGAAAATTACAGCCCAATTGCAGTCTGTTCTACTCTTTCTAAGGTAATGGAAAGTATGCTAAATTTTCATCTTGTCAAGTATCTGGAGTCCAACAGCTTACTAAGCGACCGCCAGTATGGTTTTCGTAGGGGGCGCTCTACAGGGGACTTGCTGGCTTTCCTTTCGGAAAAATGGTGTCAATCCATTTCGGCGAAAGTAAGGTGGTGGCTCTAGATATCTCCAAGGCCTTTGATAGGGTGTGGCATGGTGCACTCCTGTCAAAACTTATTGCTTTTGGTGTCGGTGATAGCTTTTCTCCATTTATATCGAGCTTTCTGAGGGATCGCACTATACGAGTTTTTATAGATGGGATTTCATCAAACGAGTTCAAGTTTAATTCAGGGGTACCACAAGGCTCTGTTCTTTCTCCTACCCTGTTTCTTATTTTTCTAAATGACCTTCTCTGTCAAACTTCCAACCCTATCTACTCTTTTGCAGATGATAGCATTTGCCATTCGTATTCATTCTGCAGACGGCCGAGCCTTTTAGAGATTGGGGCCAAGCGGCAAAACATGAATGATACGCTCAATCACGTTCTCGTAAAATATCTAATTGGGGCCGGGCAAATAGAGTCGACTTTAAAGCTCGTAAGACTCAATGTTGTAAGCTAACGCACCGGCGTTCGGCCGAAAATGGCGCTACATCTGTAATTATGGGTGGTATAAGTATTAAGGAATCAGAAGCTCTTGATGTTCTTGGCATGAAAATCCAGTGTGACGTTCGATGGACTAAGCACATTTTTCAAGTCTCAAAAAAAGCTTTCAAGTGTCTCGGTTTTTTAAACGGTGTAAAACATATTTCACCTCATCTGATCTCCTTACTATTTATACCACTTACATCCGGCCAAAAATGGAAAACAACTCTCATGTATGGGCCGGTGCTCCAAAGTCTGTTTTGGAACTACTTGACCGCGTGCAGGAGAGGGCGAAGAAGCTCATAGATGACAGTAGGGTATCCAACTCTATTGACTCTCTTGAACATCGACGCAATGTGGGTTGTGTTTCGCTGTTTTATCGCTACTGCAATGGAATGTGCTCTGATGAGATTTGGGAACTAGTTCCCGATATCCGCACGTTTTCGCGCACAACGCGCTTTTCATTAAGAGCTCATCCATTTGTGGTCGATTGGCCAGTGCATTACAGAGAAAATTCATTTTTTAGCCGTACAGTTCGCTTGTGGAATCATCTTCCTACAGAGGTCTTTCCTGTCAACTACAATGTTGGAAAATTCAAATCGAATCTCCACAAACATTACTCCATCTATCCTCCTTCCCATAACCTAATTTCCTAGTTCTGGCACAATGCTTTGCATGAGTAGGGGTCATCCGCTGGGTGCTGGTCCGAAATAAAAAAACAAAAACTAATAGTGAATTTATATTTTCTTACTTTATTTGTACTGGCTATGACGTACATACATACATATAAATATCTGGTTATCTAAAAGCAGTAGTAAAAATATAAAATTAAAGAGTACGCCATACAAGACGTGAAAATTTTCTCAAAGCGTGTGAAAATGATTTGAAACAATTTAAGAATAAAAGCTTCCTCAACAAAAAGATGAGATCTGTCCCAATAAAGAAATGTATTTATTATTATCTTATTCTCAAAGATGGTTTCCAAACAGTTTTCAAATGTGGATTGCAAGTAAATTATTCATGCAGGCGAAAAAGACTATATAAACCTTGACAATTGAATTTTGTTATAATTATGCACTCTATCAATTCATAAAATCATATTTCTTTAAACGTTTGACTTTGTGTTTACTGGATTGGTTCCCTAGACACCTTTGTGTAACCTTTTTTAAAATATGATTATTTTTTTGAGCCAAGTGTTTATTGTGCTTTTAGTGGTTACATTTTCTGTTTTCACAGTGGACTAAACTTTTGATTTGTGCCTGCGGAATGTTAAGGTGATATTCAATGAACCCAAAAACACATTTTAAACATTTATTATAAAATTTATGTATATACTAAAGCTTACTTAAATTCAAATCCTTTAAAACATTTTGTATGTTAATTTTACTGTTTTTTATGAAGGAAAGTAATGGAGAACATTAATGTTAGAATTTAGTAATCTAAGGGTGAATTTTATTCTTAAGAACTCTATTGTTATTCTTAAAAATTTTAAATTTTTTAGAAGCAAGGAATATGTAATATGTTCGAAATATACATAGAGGAAACAAAACACAATAATCTTTTGTGTTCTATGTGTCGCGACAACGTTTTAACAACTCCACACATATCTTTTATTAAACTTCTTTTTATATTATTTATTAATAATAATTTCTTACATATTAATGTGGTGTCATGAAAGTAATGGTAATACGAGATGCAAATGCAATAATTAAAGAATGCCAAAATATATTTAAAGTCACACGGTATTGCAATAATTTAAAGTCACATGATATTGAAATAATTTAGAGTCACACGGTATTGCAATAATTTAAAGTCACATGATATTGAAATAATTTAGAGTCACACGGTAATTTGATATCGATATAATTTGGAAATGGAATGTTATATTAAAAAGTTTATTGGACATTATACCTTCATAACACCACCCCTCTTAAATAGAAAGGTCTTATAGCTATCATTGATTAGATGGCAGCCATAAGAGCTTTCTTTACAAATGCTATATAATATGCATTTCTTGAAGAGAAATAATTATAATTTATATTTATTTACCAAAAAAAATATTTAAATAATTAATAAAAAATAAAAGTATTTGCATATGTATATACATATATATGTATATATTTTTGCTTAATTCATAAAATTTTGTTTATATAAATTCTTGTAGTTTAATTTGATATCTTAAAAATAAATTATTATTCTACCTTTTTTTCTTATTTTATAGTTTTTTTTTTTTTATTTACTGTGTTATTTTATTAACATACTTGTTACTATGTATTTTTCTTTAGACTATTTAGTTCTCTTTTTTTTCATATATGTTTATATAGTTGCTAATTTAAGCCTATTTTTATGAACTATTATTTCTTTCTTTTTATCAATTTGTAAAGTGCAATTGTTTTTGTTATCGACTTTTATTACTTTATATGGAACTTTATAAACGTTTTCTAATTTATGACCTTGCTCATTTTTTATAAAAACTTGATCATTAATTTTAATTTGTAATGCCTCTGTATTTTTATCATAGTTTAGTTTTTGTAAATGTTTTGAGTTTTGCAATGCAGATCTTGCATTTTCATTGGAAATTTTGAGTCGGTATCTAACTTCTTTAACATAATCATCAAAATTATATAAAGGTTCTATGATTTTTGAATTCAATAAAGAAAAAATTTCTGGAGTTTTACCAAATATCAATTCAAAAGGGCAATAACTGTGTGTTGTTGATGGGGTTGTGTTGTAACAATAAGTGAAATAGGGTAACCATTGATCCCAATCATTAAGAGACTTAGATACATATGATCTGATAAATTCGTTGAAGGTTCGATGTGAACGTTCAACTGTACCCAACGTTTCATGATGATATGGTGTTGAATTTACTAAGTTTATGTTAAGTAGTTTTAATAATTCCTGTAGTACTTCATTTTTAAATTCAGTACCCATATCAGTTAAAATTTTATGGACGGGTCCATACATAAGAAATAAATTTTCAAAAATTGCTCTTGCTACAGTTTTTGCAGTTTTGTTTGGAATTGGGATGCTTATTAAATATTTTGTTAGATCACACACTATTGTTATTATGTATTGTTGTCCATGTTCGGTAATAGGTAATGGTCCTATCGTGTCAATCACTACTGTATCAAAAGGTCTCATTGGTGTTGGTGTTATAATTAGGGGTTGTTTAATATTCCTATTTGTTTTGTTCCGTTTACATGTTTCACAGGCCTTTACATACTTTGCGACATATTTAGTAATATTTTTCCAATAAAAATACCTTCTAATTTTGTTAATCATTCGAGTTATCCCTGGGTGGCCACCTAGCAGGGGGTCCTCGTGGAATTTTCTTAATATTTCTTGCTTCTCTGTTTCATCTGTAATTTCTGTAACTGATGGTGTAAGCGCTATTTTAATGTGTTTTAAAAACTTATTGCCCAATTCTTTAAATTCTTTTATAGGTACCTTTTCAAACATCTTATCATTTAATCTCATTTGCAATTTTTTAATGTGAATATTATTGGCTTGCAACTCAAGCTCTTGGAAAAATTTACCTAAGTCTATTTGTCCATTAATAACATAAACATTAGCTTTAAATTAAAATAGAATTTTACTTCCTCTTTTAACATCACATCCTTGGATGTGGGTTATTATATTGGGAAGCTTTCTAAATTGGCGCGCCGATATATTTTCATAAATTTTTGGTTGGGCTTGTTCTCTATCTTTCTCTCTTTCCTGCACTAGTTGCTTGGACCTAGTTGTTACCATCATTACATTACAGGCTTTTATATCTTCAAAGGTAATTCTTGACAATGCGTCAGCTGCGTAATTTTCTCTCCCCTTAATATATTCTATATCGAAATTGTATTCCTCCAGATCCAAACGCACTCTCATTAACTTAGAAGATGGGTTTTTCATCGAAAATAAATATGTTAGAGGTCTGTGGTCTGTTTTAATTATGAATTTTCGTCCATAGACGTAAGGTCTAAAGTAATTAATAGCCCAATGAATGGCCAGAAGTTCTTGTTCAATAGTTGCCTTATTACTTTCGCCTTTTGTGAATGTTCTTGATGCATATGCTATGGGCAACAATGTCCCCTCGTGTTGCTGACTCAACACGGCACCACATGCCAACTTACTTGCGTCTGTGGTAATGTAGAAGGTTTTTGTGAAGTCCGGATACTGTAGGATTGGTGGAGATATTAGGGTGTTTTTCAAATAATTAAATGAATCTTCGCATTTATCCGACCAATGGAATGTTGCGTTTTTTTGTTAGATTTGTTAATGGTTTACTGAAATGTGCGAAATTTGGAATGAACTTTCTATAGTAGTTAGCAAAGGCCGCAAAACGTTTAGTTTCATTACCATCCTTAAGCCTAGGATAATTTTTAATAGTATCTTATTTATTACTGTCCGGTAAAATTCCCTGGGACGTACATTTATGACCCAAAAATGTGACCTCATAACAAAAGAACCTGCATTTATCAGGATGCAATGTAAGATTATACTTTCTGCAAGTATGAAAAACTTCTCTTAAATTTTTAATCATATGAGCTTTAGAGCATCCGATTACTATAATATCATCCATATACAAAAATGCAGTTGACGGTTTTAAACCAGCAAATGCTAGTGACATCATTCGTTGAAATGAGTTAGGTGAGATTTTGAGTCCAAAAGGTAATCTCTTAAACCTAAATGAACCTTTGGGTGTTGAAAAGGAGGTAATATCCCTCGAACCATCTTCCAATTCGATTTGGTGAAATCCAGACATTAGATCCAATGTTGAGAAGTATTTAGCTCTTCCAAGCTGATCGAGTATATCGTCTATTCTTGGGAGAGGAAATTTGTCGCACAAAAGTTTTTTGTTTACCTGTCTATAATCAATTACCAGACGCCACCTCTTATCACCGCTACCTTCCAAAGATTTCTTTGGAACCAATAACACTGGACTGTTATAAGGCGAAACAGAGGGCTCAACTAAATCACCTTTAATTAACTTATCAACTTGCCTCTCAATCTCTTCTTTCTGTGTTTCCGGAATTCTATAGTTTTTTATATATATCGGTGTTTCATCCACTATACGCAATTTTTGTTTATAAAAATTGTTTGTAGATACCGGTTCAGTTTCCAACCCAAACACGTCAGTAAATTCGGCACACAGAGCCAAAAGGTCATTCTTTGCAATTCGCGGGCAATTTACCATCAGTCTTTCTAAAATCTCATTAGACCTAGAATTTTTTATAGTTGTGTCTATTGTTTTAGTCTCATATTGAGACAGAGGCTCATATTTTATATTTTTTAAGGATATTATTTTCGAAGAATTAGATACATTCATTACGCATACCACCGGGCTATTGAGATTTGTAATAGTATTTGGGATAAAGACTTCATTTTCTACTGTTTGATGTGGAATAAATATATCGTCTATTCCCTGTTGTAATTTTATTTTCCGTACCACCTCTGATCTTGGTGGTATAACAATAGTGTCTTGAATCGGACCTGTTACTATGGGGATTTCCATTTGAATGGTGCTATTTATGAGACGGATTACCAAGAAGTTATCCCTTGAATGGAAGTCAATTATACAATTGTGAGCCCTAATGAAGTCAAGTCCCAAAACTCCATCGCATGGGATTGAGAAATCATCAGGTACAACGTGAAATTCATGTTTTAGTTTGAAGTTGTTGAGGCACAACCAACCTTGAGTTACGCCGATCGTGAATTGACTACCCTCGCCTATGCCTTTTAATTCATTAACTATTTTACCATCAATTGGTCCTTTAACACTCCCATGTTTTAATAAGGAGATATCTGCGCCAGTATCTATTAAGAATGTTAGTGCCTGTATACTTCCCGTAAGGGAGAGGTTAACAAAAGCACTGAGGTTCAGATTCAAAGTCAAGATATGTCCTATTCTTCCCCCAGTGTTATCTGGGGGTCCTCGGGGTTTCCCGAGACCCTATTCATAACCCTCATGTCCGCATACTGTCTGGAATTAGTATGTTGCCTACTAGTTCTACTGTGGTTGTCATTTGAGTTTGGCCGGTAATTGTTTTGTCTATTAACTCTTCGGGGGTTTCCCCTGTTAGTTTGCTGGTAAAGACGATCTCCACGGTATGTATGAGATCCTTGATTGTTATAATTCAGGCGCCCATTTGGGTATCTTTGCCTGCCCCATCGGTATCTACCACGCAGTTGTAAGACATTTGATACACTTGATTGGTGTACATCTGTGCTCATAATTTTTTCTGTTATTTGGTCTATTGTATCAAAGGTAGCTGCTTCAATGATGATTCTTGTTCTATCATTATTTAGATTCTTCGCGAGGGCTTTTACAGTTACCTGTACGGCATACTTGTTTGCTATTTGTGGTGGTAAGCCATCTGAAATATATGCGTTTGATAACATTTTCGAGAGCTCGTCTATTTCTTGGGCATATACGCTGTTTGGTTTACTTCCCTGGCGTGCGGTCATTAATTTGGATACTAATATGTCAGTGGAGTCTCCCTTTATTACCGTTTTCAATTTGTCTGCAATGGCTGCAATGGACGTTAAAACTGTTGATTGATATGCGAGCTGTCCCGCTGATTTTTGTCTGTATTATTTGTACTGCAAGATTTTCATGGGTTCCTTTCAGTGATTCTAAAAGGTTCAAAGCATCAAGAAATTTTTGAAGGTTCTTAAATTTACCATCAAATTCCGGTAGGATTTTAGTGGCTAATTCTATGAATTTAATGGGTTCCATTTTTGAGTCCGCTAGGTCAGGGTCAATGTCTTCAAACTGTTCCCAAATATTCGAGTTTTCCAATATGCTCCCATAATCTATCTCCTCCAATGTTATAGTTACGCATCCATTCTCCCTGAATATTATTACTAGTTCTTTTTGTAACCGTTTCTCTATTGACTGAACCTTTGTCTTCAATTTGGTTATTAATTCAAAAATCTCTTGTCTGTGTTCGGGTGTAAGGTAATAAGCAGTGTTATTAAAAGTATTTACTATTGTATTAAAGTGGACTTCTATTAAATGCAGATGATATTCTATTACTGCTCTGCTAGGCAGTTTCTGTTTGTTTAAACATTTGAAGGACCGCAGGAATTTGCTTTGATTTTCTTGAAATTGTTGAGATAACTGTTCCCAATTAGGGCATTTTGCGTTTTGCATTTGAAATGGGTCAGGTTTTGATAATGTCAGCTGTTATAGTCAGACATATGACTGGAATAATTATGACTGGAATAATTTTCCCATATTTATATTTCCTTTTTCTCCTAATATTTTGCCAAATCGTACTCTTAATAATTTATTGTTAAATAATTAATATTGTCATATAAAGGTTAATTATAACAATTTAGATGTTTATTATATTTCAAAAAAAAATTTCTGCATTTGACACTATTGTCTATCTTAAATAATTATACTATAATAAATTTTTCTTTTGTTACTTATCCATTTTCTAGGGTTGATTATTTTGTTTTTTTTTTTGTTGCTGTTGCTGGTGTTGATATTGGTGTTGTTGTTCCTGGAGTACAACGTTGGCTTCTCCTCGGCGTGGAGAGCATACATCCCATGGCGTGGGGATGCTTCTTCCTTCTCTTTTTTTATATTGTTATTAAAACTTTGTTGTAATGTTGAAACTGTTTTCTAATAAATTTATTTCTTATATAGTTATATTTTTTTTTTTAGCTTTATTATTTTTTCTTTTTTTTTTCTTTTTGTAAATTAAACACGTTTTAAAGCTCTAAAGCTGGTTTTATATTTTTGCAGAGTTTTTCTTTTGTTCTTGTTTTTTTTTTTTATATATTGTTATTTTTATTTTCTGCTGTTTATGCAATATTTATACAATTCACTGTCTGTAAAAGTTCACTTTATTTGTAATATATTAATTTATGAAATAGAATTATTAATTATTAATTATTTGATTTATAAAAGATATTTTATACTATTACTATTATATATACTATTATTTTATATATTACTGCTAACAACAGAGCCATAATTTCGATGTGACTCATGCTCTCAGTTGTCTTATCAACGTTGTCCTCCTTTATAGTTTCCAATATTTTTTCTAATTGTTTATTGCCGTTTTCTTCCTGATTTTTTTCCACCAAGTCATTTTAGCTTAATTTAAGTATATATTTTTTAAAAGGTTTTGTTTTTAATTTATCATTTTTAACAGAAACTTTATATGCATACTTCTTGAATCACTTCGTCATTCTTTTTAAATTTTTCATTCATCTTTAACAAAAAGGCAAATTATTTTGTTCTTTTTTTTTTAGAGTTTTAATAAATTTTTTTTTTTTAATTTTTATATATTATTTTTTTCCCTTTTTCTCTTAATACACTTTTAATCACTTGCAGTTTTACACAATAACAACCCACTTAGTTCACGTCTTAATTAACACTTTTTTCACTTGTCACGGTCGCCATGTAATATGTTCGAAATATACATAGAGGAAACAAAACACAATAATCTTTTGTGTTCTATGTGTCGCGACAACGTTTTAACAACTCCACACATATCTTTTATTAAACTTCTTTTTATATTATTTATTAATAATAATTTCTTACATATTAATGTGGTGTCATGAAAGTAATGGTAATACGAGATGCAAATGCAATAATTAAAGAATGCCAAAATATATTTAAAGTCACACGGTATTGCAATAATTTAAAGTCACATGATATTGAAATAATTTAGAGTCACACGGTATTGCAATAATTTAAAGTCACATGATATTGAAATAATTTAGAGTCACACGGTAATTTGATATCGATATAATTTGGAAATGGAATGTTATATTAAAAAGTTTATTGGACATTATACCTTCATAACAAATATTTTTAGTCCGTTTAAAGAACGTTGTATATGATCATTTCTCATTTAAAAGAAAGACGATTTAAGATATTATCGTGGTTAAGTCTCTTGGGATTGTAGGTCACTTTCTTAAATTATTTCGCCCCACATAACAAATTGCCACAAAAAGCTTACAACATTTTTTGAAATCACTGCTAACACATGTACAAGTTGGCTGACTTCAAAAACGCATCAATACAAAGTTCTTACACAGTTGTGCTACCGCAGTTAAATCATGTACATACCAGAGACTGACAAAAAGTACTTATAAAATAAATGTAGTCAAGTATTTACACATATTTTTGGGTATTAGTTATACCTATACTTATAACACAGAAAATAACTACACATACATATTTGCAGTGAAATAAGTATGGGTGTACTCAATACTTATAACAAACATTATTTATACACAACGAACTTAAAAATGTATAAGTAATGCATGTATGAGTACAACTGGTTGTAGGTAGATAACGTGATGGGTATCTGTCATACCCATACTTGTAACTACCTAATACTTACAAGTATGAAAAAGTACTTATAATACTATAAGTATACTTATAAGTAAAACAACTACTTTTAGGAATTGTGTGTATAAAAAGGTGGAGATGATGATTGGCAATATTTTGTTTATAACCGAACATTGGTTAAGTATGGAGAACCAAATTAATTTTTATATTAGGATGAAGGAATGAATAAATTGTAAAATAATTAATACATATAGTTACATATATTTATAAAATACTCTAAGTATACTTAGAGTATGTACATACTTGTACTTATTCCTACTCTGTATTTACAAGTATGTAATAGCCAATACTTTATCCAAATTTTACTTATACTTAGTTGTATTGCGAAAAATAATGAACAAGTATGCGAACACTTATTCTCTGCCTATACTTGTAGTTATTTAAGTTGAATTTGAAATGAGTATGTGTGTATGATATGTTGTTGTTGTATACATGTTTCGCCTCAAATACTTAATAAGTATTAAAAATGATACTTTTGTCATTCTCTGGTACATACATATATACATACATATACAAAGTACCGAAACAATGCATCTACTTTATGCAGGTAACACAACAGGGACTAATGACGAATTTCGTCTAACACGATGAATTCGTCAGTAAAAATTCGCTGTATAAATTCGTCGTACAAGGCATAATAATGAGGAAAAAATAACAGCTGTTATAATTGGTAAAATTACTTACTGTTTGTACAATGCAAAGGAAGAAAAAATACAAAAAAAAAATATTCAAAGAATTTAAAAATTTTGGGAAAATCATTTAAATAATAAATATAATGCTTATTATAGTAAAAGTTTTTTTGCTTGTGAGTAAATGTTTAAGAATGAGGTGGTTGGTATGGCCAGTATACATTAATAAAAATGATCTGATAGAGTGGACATATAAAATAATAACTAAAAAAAATATAGTTAACTACTATTTTGTTCAGTATGCTATAAAATAAAATAAAATTAATTATACTAGTAATACCTTTATTTACTGAAATACTTGAAAAGAAAACCAAACATGGTCACGTTGTACTGTTGTGTTCGTCGTACTCCAGCGTAAGAAAAATAAATAAATCTAATTCAGAGTTCGCCGCGTATAACGAATTTCGATGGACGTCATAATTGTGAGCATTTTCATATACACAAATGTGTTTTATTTTTGGCAACCAATATTCGCAGCAAAAAATTCGTCGTTCGTCCCAGTTATGTTCCTAGCATTAAAACGTTACTTATACTTGTTGACGGCGTTTCGAAAGGTATGCATTGTCAATATTTTGTACACTACACTTTGTTCGAAGACAAAACAATTGACATTATGACGTCATTTTTTCTGTTTCACCCAATGTCACGTTCAGATCTTTGGGAATCTTCAAATTGTCATTTATATTTTTTGGATATGGAATCGAGTTATAGAGTAGAAGCTAGTGTTCTTAGTTACACCGCACCTACATTAGTCATGAACTGAATAACATTAACAATAACATAATTTTAGAGTTAGGTGACCCATGTTAATTTTTTTCCACGTCTTACCATCGATGTTAAAATATTTGTTATAAAAGCTCTTTTATAACATGACAATCACGTATTAGTTTGACAGTTTTATGTTCAAACAACGCTAGTGGTTGCTCACCGTATTGATAATCTCTCCTTTGCTAAAAACAGAACATAAACACCAACACCTATTCGCCACCTACAGGAACATGAACCATTTAATGCCGTCGTTCTGCCGGTTATGTTCATGTTTTTTTTTCAAATCTATGGTTCGTATCTTTTCTTTTCTTCTTCTTTTCTTCTTTCTCTTTTCTTCTTCTTTAATATAGCATTTATGTATATATCGTGCAATTTTTATTGCAGCAATTTGTATGGATGTTCACATTTCTTTACATTTTAAGCTTAAAAATTAAAACTACGAATGAGAGGAGGTCACGACTACTAATAAAGAATTGCAGCGACAAAAGTTGCATAATATAATAGGGGACTTTTAGACAAAAATCCAGCTTATTTGTATTGCTTTTTTGTTTTAACTTTGCTTTTATATGGCTTCTCCAAGTAAGACATCGTTTAGGATCACTACCAAAGTATAATTTTTTTGTGTGACAAATCTAAGACATCGTTTAGGATCACTACCAAAGAATAATTTTTTTGTGTGATAAATCTTTGTTCATTCACGTTAATCTCGAAAAAAGTATAAAGTATAAAATGAACAGCAACCTTGAAAACAATTTTTGCCGTAGTTGAGCATAATACTTTTTGTAAGCTAAAACAGCAAATGTGCAAACTATTTAAACAATGAAAAAGTGCTTTATACCACAATCACTATCTCCATAACTATGAAGTATTTTTTTAATATTCAAAGTTTATTTGTTAGATTAAAACTTATTTACTTCCTTGTTATTAATATAAGGGCCATATACAAATAAACTAATAACTTTATAGGTCCCTTTTTGTCCCCTTCATTCCTCAATGATTAAAGACAGCCGATTAATAATTTTTGGCTACCTTCATTTCGCTGGCTCTCGTGCTAACAGGTAACTGCCGTTTGTCTTTCTCTTCACAGAATCTGTTGTCATTGCTAGCCTTTGCCTAAGGCTTAGATCCCCATGTGTCTGCCCGTTAGGACCACGTTCCTAGATAATGCTGGATATTCACATATATTGTGCGCGTCATTTAATTTTGTAAACTAAAAATAGTCAGCCTTATTACGGTTGTAAAAGTCGTACTCGAATTCGACAATTTTGTAATAGATTAGAGACAGCACACAAAAAAGTATCTTTATTTTATTACAAAAGAATCGAATTAGAGTGCGACTTCGACAGCCGTTATAATTTATAAGACTAAATTTGTTTAATTTTTTTAGGTTTTTTGGTTTTATGCAAAACAACTATTTTCTATTTAATTTTTATTTCCCTTCGAAGCCTTGCGCCATTTTCAACTGATTTTCCTTTAATGCAAATAACTAAAAAGGTATCTACTTACACTTAAAACCAAAGTTTTAATACAAATGAAAAATCTGTGGCAAACTAACACCTTAAATTAGAACATGAGGAATACGCTATGAGTATTTTTCGCTACTACTGCACCTCATGATGATACAATAATCATGCAAATGATAATGTTGATGGTTTTTTATTTGCAAGAAAAGCACTTAAATTTTAATTACACAAAATGACTGTCTGTTTGAATGTCTACGTTTAGCGCCAGAACTACGAGAAGTATAACCAGGGAGTGCATTCATAAATTTCCATGTAAATTTCCCACTTTAGCAGACATAAATAAAGAAAGTAAAACTCCAACTAAAATGAAACTTAAGTATCTCGCTAGAAAAATTTGAAGAAAAGAAATCTGCTAACAAAGTTAAATGAAAGAAATTGTTCAGTATCTGTAGTGCTCTTGTAGCTTGTGTCTTCAATTTTAAGATGTTTTTCTTCAACCTTTTTTTTGCAGAATTAAGGTCACAATATTAACTTGAAAAATTTCATTTTATACTTTTTCAAGCAAGAATCATCAGTATGGTTTTATTCAACGAGGTACTCTCTTACTTTTTGTTGGTCGAATAAAGAAGAAATTTAGAAGTGCTTTTTTAAATGACTTTAATGCTTTTCTTTTCGTCACCTTAGAATAAAAAATACATTCAAGTTGGCATTCTTTAAATTTTGAAGCAGAAAAATGTGGCGAGAAATTCTTATAGAATACGGTGGATGCAGGAGCAATTCGTATTTCAAATCGCATATGTCATCAAAATGGTAAAAGTGTGCAATGTAAATAATTCTATTCACATCCAAAAATCCATGGCCTTAATCTTACCATTGAATTTTACTGCATTTGCTTTCTGTTTACTGGTGTTTTTTTTTTTTTTGGTGTGTAGAAGTAAATTTATGTTGCAGTTCAGTTCTGAACCGGCAAAAAATTTAATTTGGATTGCGATGAAAAAGCACGGAAAACTTTTTCATACAAAATTTTTAATTTAAAATTTAAAGTATTGAACCATATGGAGTTATGACCTCAACAACATCATGCAATTGAACTCATTAATTACTTAAAACTATTTCAATAACTTATAAATTTTAGGTAAACTGTTGTATACCTCTTTTTATCCAGAAGGTTCACTCTTAACATAAAAGATCTTTAGATCGTAACAATAGTGCCACCTATTGGGCCCAATCTACAAAGTCTGTACCTGAGAGTGCTTCAATTAAATCGGTTTGGTTGTTTTAAATCTTAACATTTACGAACACAATTTATCATAATTTGTAAATATACGATTTTCTTTTTTGTTTTTTAATCCCTCTGATTTTTAAAAATAGGTTTAGTCTATTGCAACTTGTCGATACAGATCTAACTATGGTTCAAATTTCATTAAGAATGAGTATAACCTACAGCATCTTCTAGATAAGGATCTAACTATATTTTGAGATACGAAGGGAGAATCGCCTTATCCCTCCTCTGGGTCCGTATTTCGCAAAACAGGCAAAGCCTTTTCACCATCCAGATAAGGATCTACATATCTATAGCGTATATTTCAAATTTTTTTAGTCTTATGCAATTCATCTCACAATTGGTTGATATTGTAATTTTAAAAATCATCTCCCGGGCTTTCCTTGTATTTCAGATACTATTGTTATTTTCAGATCCTACTGGATATTCTCGTTCCAGATGCACCATTAAGTAATTAGCCAGTACAGATTGAAGGATATCATTTTCGTATGGCGATGCTTAGCTTTACTTCTATATGATGATGCCAAGTGTGACGTCTAGCAAAATGAATGGCAAGATATTTAAGATGATCAGATTATAGAATATTTGTATTATTTTAAACATAATGGAATGACAATTTCCCTTTCTGAGAGCAATTATACATGTTTAATTTTCAGCTGATTTACGTCACAATTTCTCCCTTTGAGAGCAAATATTTCATGATTTATTTTCATCTCATTTAATTGAATTCTCTAGTTTTTCAATCACGTTTACAAGCTCCTAAGGTAAATATCCAGGTAACCCAAACATTGCAATGTTGCTAACGATTCATTGTTAAAATTAAAGGTTTGTCAAGAAATAAGGAAAATATAAATATTATTTGGACTATTTAAAATAAACCAATATACATCAGGGTGGAACGTTGGTTACGGGGCAAAAATTGATTTTTTGTATTGTCCTTTATAAAAACTACATCTTGGGGTACGGCTTCTGCGGTACCGCAGTTTATCTTTAAAATGTTTATCTTTAAATCTTATAGAGTGTCCCAATAATTGATGTATATGACCAAATTTTTGAACCGTTATATACACTTTTATAGTAGTAAAAGTAGACAAACATGAAATTTACAAAATTCCTATATTGCTAACTCCACTATAAAAACAATTATAAATTCTGAACTTGGAATTTAAAGGATATACCCATAATTGATGTAATTTCACCTATATGACAGTATTTTTGGAACCGTTATAGACAATCACTTAAAAGTTAGATATAATGTCTACTGGTATGTTCGGCATAATAAAAAGTATACTTATTTAAAATATAAATTAAAGGGTGGACAATTTTCCAAGTCCCTTTGTTTTCCAAGAATTTTAGGAACAGACGGGCACTCCACTGGCCGGACGCGGACACCTTTTTTCTATATAAAGAGACGGACAGAATCGTTAGCAAAGAGAGAAAAGTGCTAATAGTGCGAGAAAATTACAAAAAAATACATCCATGCGTACAAAATTAACATACCCCACAACAGCACTATTTATGCATATACATTTTGGTGATTGTCCTTTTTGGTATCTTTGACAGTTTGTTGTGTAGTTTTTTTATGTTTTTTGAACGTGTTCATGTTTTGAACGCAATTTCTTTTGATTCTTTTAATTTGATTAGCTACAAATTTTGTGCCATAAAATTAACTTAACAGTGTGAAAGACAACTATAACATTGTAGATTATTTATATTATAAGCGTTATTCTAATGGCAGTACCAACGACTGCCTGCATTTTTCCCCCTCTATAAATATCAAGGCACCCTCCTGACTTATTGAGATTCAGTCCGCAAACACAATTATAGCAGTACCAAGTCTTTCGCTAGAGCATTTGGCTGGAAATGATTACTTAATTTAAAGCCTAATATTTTGGACTATTTGCCCAAGTACTGCCGGCTTTCTTTAATGGATTATGCACCTCTTTCGGTGTTTTAATATATTGAGCTTCTTTCCATAACTTGTTATAAGCACATATTAACGTTTTCTTCTTCCGAAAATGGCGCTCAACAATAGCCTTTGAATCGCAGCTGGTGTTTTCTATAGTTGCCATTTTCTTCTGCAATTTCCTGTTTCGGGAAAAAGTTTTTTGAAATTTGCTTAATGAGTTATATTGAAATTTGTCTTTTAGGATAGTTTAAGGTTGAAATTGTTGTTGTTGGGTTCATGTAAATTAACCTTCTTATAAATTAGAATATAAATTAGAGGTGATTGATGCATACAAACAGGGAACCTTTAGCAAGAGATTTATTATATACATACATATATATACATATTATATATTCGTCTGCCTCACCTATCATTGCTTAGTTTAGTAAACAAAACTGTACCGTACCGTAAACGATCCCGTACTCAACATTGGGAGCCCTCGGGATACCAATTATACCGAAAACTGTTCCCGTACTGCAAGATTGGGTAAAAGAGAGTAATTTTGAGAGAAAGTATTCTCCTTCTTTTGGCACGAAACAGCCCAAACTGTTTCTTTGGGTTGATTGTGAAAATACAAAAAAAAAATTAAAAATGTTTTTATGGTCACAAAAACTATTATTTAAAAGTTTTTTCATAAAAGATTAGAAAAAATGTCATGTGCGAATTATGTGCGAATGCATGCAAAACACTTTGACATCACGTTTTGAGATACAAAGTTAGTTTTTTTGTTTCCGTACTTTCGGGCATTTTTGCCTCTAAGAGAGTTTGTTTTTGTTTTCTCTCATTTTACCAAACTTTTCCCAAAAAGTACGGGATCGCACCTATTATATCGATTTATATAAACACAATAAAATTAGTAATACACACTAAACATTTGCAAAGCACTAAAATAGTTAAACTTTCTTTCTTTACTTAACCATCTGTCTATCTATAATTTATCCTTTTCTCAAAGAAAGTAACACAGTTAATTGGTAGCCATAATCGCTATACTCGTATGCATATTGTTTAGGCATTTTTTCTAGTATCGATATACATATATCGAGTAAAAACATTTAAACATTAAAACCAAATATCAAAATTCCCACACGTAAGACAAAATATATCTGATTGTTATATTTCCAAAGTGCTTTATAAACCAATTTTGGAAATATATAACCATATTTAACAATTTTGGTTTATAAACAAAACATTTTTGGTTTATTGCTGGATTCTATTGTTTGCCTTCTTCCATTTTCCTTATATCTGAATTTTCGTGATCGATTCTAGCTTAACGTTCCTAAAATTAGTTATTTTTTAACAATTTACGAATTTTAAATTTTCTGTTACAATATTTGGTTGCGATGAACAACTTGATGATATATGATTATTAAATGGTTATTACACTCATAAAAACATATTTGGTTTGAACTATATAATTTTTGCTAAGCTTCAAGCCACAACCAAAGTAAACAAACAAATAATGTTTGGTTTTGCCTAACTATTTTTATATATTTGTGTTTTGTTCTATACGATTATTATCATTAAATTTTTTATTTATTTTCCAAAAATTAATAATTTATAAATGGAGCCATTGAATAGTTAAAAATAAACTAACAAATAAATGTTTATTTTATCATAGAATATAATTACACCCGTATGTTAAGGGCAGTATAGACCTATCGTGCTATGCTATTACATAGTTTTTAGGGTTCCGTACACAAAGTGTAAAAACGAAACCCTATTGTTTTCGCTACAATGTCTGTCCGTCTGTCAGTGCCTTTTATCTCTCGAACCGTAATAGGTAGACTCTTGAAATTTTCACAGATGATGTATAGCTGTTGCCGCTATAGCAACAAATACTAAAACTTATAGGGTGTTCCGATAGAGAGGTGTTATTTACGAATAAGTGTTTATTTCTTGAACTGTAGGAGGAATACACTAAAAATATGCATGCAGTAATCAAAACTTACTTCGCTATATAAACAAGTTTAAAAAGATAAACCTAAAAATTAAAGGGTGTTCCGATAGTGTCGTGATTTGCAAGTATAAGGCCTAAGTTTGGAACCATAATAGGTAGACTCTTGAAATTTTCACAGAAGTGGTATAACAGTGGCCGCTATAGCAACAAATATTAAAACTTGTAGGATGCTCCGATAGAGAGGCGTTATTCACGAATGTGTGTTTATTTCTTGAACTGTAGGAGGGATACACAGTAATTAAAACTTGGTTCGCTTTATAAACAACTATAAAAAAATAAACCTAAAAATTAAAGAGTGTTCCGATAGTGTCGTGATTTGCATGTATAAGGCCTAAGTTTTGAACCATAATAGGTAGACTCTTTAAATTTTCACAGAAGGTGTATAACTGTGGCCACTATAGCAATAAATACTAAAACTTATCGGGTGTTCCGAAAATGAGGTGTTATTTGCCGTTATGTCTTTATTTCTTGAGCTATAGGAGGCAACCACTTAAAATTTGCAGATAGTAATAACCTCTATGTTCGCTTTCTATTAAATTAAACCTTAAAATTAAAGGGTGTTCCGAAAGTGACGTGCTTTGCGTGTATATGGCCTAAGTTTTAAACAATAATATTAACAACTTGAGTTTTTAAATTGTATTAGACATAGTACGGAACCCTACGTGTGTGAGACTGATTTATTTATATTATTTTAATTGTTTATTTTAATCATAGAATGTTTATGTTTCGTAGTAATTAAATTACATTTCACTACATTATGATAATATTATATTAAATATGTTTATAATTTGTCAATAAGCAGAATTGCCGCATTTAGGCGAACGATAATCCAAGAGTGATTGTCGAAACACCAAAGCACCTACAAAGAGTGACTGTTTGGTGCGGTTTATGTGGACGATATGTGGTTTGTACAGTTCGGTGCCACTTGCCACACAGCTAACGAAACAATGGCTCTTTTGCGCGATAAATTCAATGGCCGTGTTATCTCACCTGGAGGCAATGCCAACTGGCCGCCAAAATTATGTGATTTGACACCGTTGGATTTCTTTCTTTGGGGTTATTTGAAGAAAAGTTGTACGTCGATAAGCTAGCAACAATTAAAGAGCAAAAGGATTTGTGGAACAAGATTAACGTGAGTACCTGCCTAGTCGGCCTAACCTCACGGTGGTCTTACAACAGACTGAAACTTAGGCGTAGACTAGCGCCCCCATTGTGTAGTATAACAACACTTTACGATTGCCACCAATCGCTTTTTGTGTGTGATACAGTCACAATGAGTAGCAATTTATATAATATGGCAAGCCTTTCCAAGGAAAGCCTAGAACCACATTATAACCTCTTGCTTAGGGGTTTGGAGACTATCCAAACTCCGTCTGTTGAGAGTGCAACAGCACACTTGATCGACCGTGCACCTTACCTACATAAATCGATCTTAAACCACAACCACCACGTGTACTCCCGAAGGGGACCTCACCAATAACCGGTCACAGAGAGGATAGGCTCTCTGTGGGGCCACCGATTCCCGTGGTACCAGTCCTTTGGGCACTGGTCGGGCCTCGAAGAGGACCCGCAATATTTATCGCAGACCTTTTCTTCCAGATTTAGGCTCTAGGAACCCTAGCGTTTGGTGCCCCTATTTTCCCCGAGTGAACCGCGTCAAAGCATTTGCCATTCCTGCAGTCACAATTGGAACCCCCGGGGGTAGAGCTAAAGGATGAGATAATTCGGCCATTACCGGCATAAAGCCTCAATTATGCCTCAGCGTCAACGAATTGTGTTTGCTCATAAATATATTAAAAAACTTTAAATATATTAGTCGAACTATTTATTTAATGTAAAAATATATTATTATTATTTTTATTATGATTAAGTAGGCTCAATTCCGTATGTTCTCTCTAACTAGGGTTAAATGCGTATTTTTTACAAACTATATATTATATTTCCTGGATATGGCGATCTTAACTTGAGCCTAGGTAAGAAAAATTAATTTGTATACTAAATAAACATAATCCTTATTATCAAAATTCCCAAAAAAAGCATTATAGATTTACATATAATTACCACATAAAAATTAATGTTGTACTTTTTATACAACTAAGTGCACTTTTTTGCTATAAAGATATTTTTATTAAGCTAACGCTAATACCAATTTGTCAACTAATAAATTATTAGTCTTAGGATTTTTGACAGCAGACATAGTTCTTTTTCATTTAAATGGGATCTTTTTAAATAAATTATATTTCCATCCCTAGAAAAAATATCGTTTGACTTTTGGCATTTAGTTACTTTTGTTTTTATACTTAAAGTTTGTATTATTTTTGGACAGTTTGACATTTTAAAAATTAATTCATAGTGCAACACCATGAATAGTTGATTGTTCTGTAATTGATCTGAACATAGGTGCGTATGACAAACATTTAAATTCAATAATAAAAATTTGTATACGCACTACGCAGCAGTAAGGCTGATGTCAGAGTGCGCGTTACAAGCGAAGCTATAATACTACGCTACAACACGTTATAAACAAAAGCATGTTTTTGTTATAAGTACGCTCAAAAGATGTCAGAGTGTGAACGAAGCTTGATAGTTTGTAGCACGTTGTAGCTTCTTCCCTTTGTTTATTTTTTATTTTGCGTAAGAACTTTCTTCATGTGTATGAATGTTGATTTTGAATACGGTTTTTGGCATTTTGTTTGTGAAAAAAGAAATTTTAAATATAATCGAATGCCTATTGACAAATTGTGGAACTCTTTAGTTATTGATCGTCTTCTATTTATTCAATGTAGTTCTTTCTTCTTTACAAAAAATGCATTAAAAGTATTATTTACATGAAAGACTCTTCGTCTGAATCCTTTACAAAACACCGAAAATTATTATAAACAAAGAAAATAGCTTTGCGCAATATAGCATTCACTCTGACATCTTGTAACAATGGTACAGCACGAATTCTTATCACTTCTAGCTTCGATTCCATTGCAGCGCGCACACTGACATCAGCAGAAAAATATCTTAATGAAATTTCACACATACAAAGCAAAAAGTGGTTCTCAGTAAAGGTATGGACGATCGGCCACCTAGGATGAAGGGAGCAACAAAAAATGTGCTCAGATTTCAAGGTTATCTCTTTTAATTTGGGAGAAAATTGGTTTTAAATTTTTATTTTTTGTAATTTTTGACCGACCTTAACCTAGTATATTTGACATGGTTTACTTATTTATAATTGGATTATTATTTTAGTATATTGCTGCACTCTTGAAAGTTTAGAATAAAAAAGTAGTAAGTTTTGTTCTGATAGCACGTTTCGTTAAAAGGTTATAAGTCTCTGAATTGGGAAAATGTAAAAAAAAAACTACCGTTATAAATAATTTAAACTCACCTCGGTACTAGTAAATTTTGTTAAAAGTAAGACTGAGGTTCTCGCTTCATCCCTATCCAAAATTTACTATTTTGAAACAAAATTTATGATTTATTGTAAAATTCCTCCGTTCAGGTGTTGAAAAAAATATATATTTTTATCACAATTTGATTTAAATCTCTATCTAGTCCGATCAGAAGTTGTGGCAATTCTAATTCCATACTTTATTTCAAATAATCAGTTTAAAGTGAAATTTCCAGTTCTAATGGTAAATAATATTTAAAAAATTGAGATCGAAATTAAAACATATGAAGCATTAATTTAGAAGTCATACACTTTTCTCTGATACAATTTACTTGTTGCACAAGTATATACTTAAGCTGTATGAGATCCACAAAACTTGTCTATAAATGAATTTTTTTTCTTTCTATATTAAAATTCAAAATATGTCTATGTAAACATTCTGTTTTTATACACATTATTGATTTTTTTTTTTTTCTGATACACACATAATGTTTTTATAAATATTTTGCATTTTTACATGGAAAATGATGAAAAAAATCTTAACATTGAAGGTAAAAATAAGCTTTTTACGACATTTAAAAAATTGTATGAGGGCATACCTATAAATAGGGCATAACCCGAAATAACAAATTTGTGTTACACTCTGATATAAGCAGTTAGTATTAATCAGTTCTGAAAATAGATGGGCAATACCTCTTAATGTTTTAAGAATTTTGTGTGCCATCTATTCGAAGGTACAGTTTTACAAGTTTTTTAATACTTCAATGTTGGACGACCTACTTTTGGTTTCAAATCTTTTAGTAAATTAATTGATAACAGATTTAAATAGTTCTTATTTAAAATACTAAAATGTAATACAAAATTATGATATATTCTAAGGATGTTAAAAATTGCTTTTGTATAAATATGTTTTGGCACATCCAGAAATCATTCCTAGAAATTATAAGCCATTATATCGAATACAAATTTTCTATAAAAGTTTTCTTTTTGTGATAAATCAGCTTTTCTTAAAAGCGAGAAAATGGCACTACCGCATTTCAGTACTTTATAACAACAACTAACCTACCAAAATATTTTACGATGTTAGAAAGTAGAATTGTAGATCCTTGTCTTGTTTTTGTAGCTTATGGTATTCTCTGGGCGATTTTTTTTTTCTATAATATTAAACTGGTGCATCTCAAGTTAATAAGTTATGTTTCAGTTGAAGGCCTCTATACTCATACTCGAATTTTTATATTTTAAAACCATTAATAAATGAAAAATAAATATGAGGGGCTTAAAACACAGGGGGTATAAGTGCATTTTTGTTATTACAAAAGTAGGTAAAATACAGATAAGTTCAGAGCACAAGACCGCAAAATAGAATTCCTATCAGGGGTTAAAATCTCAGGACTATTTCCAGCATTCCGTTTTCGTGTATTCAAAATTTTTTGTAAAAGGTTGAGAGCACAAAGGGTAAAATAACAAACTTCTGCTTTAAAAAAATATTTGTTGTATTTATGGTAGTGAAATAAAATACGTTGTCATCTTAAACAAGCGAATTTTATGTCAGGAACTACGTAACAATAAAATTACGTTCTAGAAACAAACAACGTTTTTATTGCTGCCGAATTTTGAGCTTATTTTACTAATAGTTATTTTAAAAACTGTTACTTATACCTCTTATGCCTTAAACATCTCATTTATAACATTATTTATTTATTTTTTTTTTTTATTGACGTTCTGTTGAACCAAAAATAATAATTTTATTACATACTCTTCTCTCTTCTTCTTCTGTGACCTATGATTTTCTCACTTAGTTCTACAGAAGAGATAGGCGTTTGCAAAAAGTCTCCAGTGGTCTTCAAAAGTATTTCGATTAGGATTAAAGTCTTTATTATATTTCCTAAAAACGTGGTCTGAAACATGAAAAATTGTTTCATTGATTTTTATTTATTTTAAATTTTAAAGTGTTTTTAGCTCTAGAAGTCACAAAATATATCCATGGTCAGAGTTGAAAAACGGGCAGACTAACAATGTTTGTGCAAAATGTACAAAGAGCTATTCCGGTCGTCATTATATATGGCAGTAAACGGATAAAGATACGCAGACATACAACATCACCGAAGAATACAAATCATACCAATTATGGTACATGTGGATAGTGCTCTACACCGAGCTCTTTAAAAGACGAACACAATTGTATTTGCTGGGTAGGGTAAACAGCACAAGTGAGTTTATATACAGTTTGTCAAATAAATGTTTTCAAAGCGAAAAAATAAGTAATTTTTCTTTTTAATGGCGATTAGCAGCAACAAATTTCTTGCGTTTTGTTTTTGTAAGAACCGTTAGCTAGCTTGTTTGCGGCAACATGACGCCTAAACTTCTTTAAATATTTGTACACATTATGACAAAAACAACAACAAACTACTTGCTATAATTTTTTTTTTTTTTTTTTGAAACAATGGAATTTGGAAAAGATCCGTTACTTTTTGCGTATTTGGTGCATCTGCGTTAGTTTTTATAGATGGTAATGCATGTAGATGGTTTTATTAGAGCTTATAAAATGCTTCATTTATATGAAAAATTTGTTGTGAAATTCCAGTTAAAAAAAGCCAGATAGACGAGTTAGCCAAAACATTATTCAGTTAGAAATAAAATCTAAAATATCTGTGCAAAACATTGAGAAGGGATATCAATTTGCAAATAAACACATTTCCTTTCCTCCGGAGAGCTGGAATGACGTAATGAAGCTGATGTTTTACTACCATCCCAAAAAATGTACCAACATTCTGACATCACTAGGAAATAAATATACAATACCCACAACCGCGTTTAGAAAGATGTCTGTTATGGTGTCAGATGGTATACCAAACAAAAGAATTGGAAAAATTAGGATTTTGGATGCCATAACGACGAAGGGAGTTTATGTTGATATTCTGAAGAATGAATCAAGACCTACTGCTCAAAAATTCTATTCCATTCACGAGAAAAAATCGAAAACATTTCTGTGGCAATAAGGAATAAGTGCTTAAGTCGACTTAAGCAAAATTTTAGTTACTGGCACCTTTGTAATCTCCGTAATCCAAAGTACCCGTGTGCAAATGTTCAATTATTTTGTACCATTTTTCAGGAAGTTATAGCGAAATTAATTTCTGCTTATTTTTTTCAATGTCTAATAGCATTTGGAAAAAAGCTTAAGAAACTACTAAGTTATTTTTTTAAAGCATAAAAACGTCTATCAGAACTTATTTATTGCAACGCCTGTGTACTTTTGGTAGATATAAGATTTTTTTCCAAAACATACGTTTGACTCTCTTATGTAAAGTTTTAAGATAAGCTATTTAAAAAAGAAATTAATTTTAAAGTTTAAAATTGCTCTGCTACAAAACTTAAAAATTAGACTTAAGCACTTTTTCCTTATTGCCACAGATTTGAATACAAACTTTATCATTTTAATCAACCAAATCATAAATCGCTATTTAAAATTTTCTATTAATGTATTATTCAGTATTCTAGTTGTTAACACTTGTAAAAACGTGAATTGAATAAACATTATGAAATTCGATACAAAATAAGTGGTTTTAGTTAAAATTTTTAATTTTTTCAATTATGGAAAACATTTATTTTACAAACTGTAAATTCGTCTTATAATTTTTTTCCAAATATAATTATTTTTCCAAGGTAAGATAGGTAGTGGCGTCCCTACAACAAATACAACAATACAAGAACAACATGGCATTTTGTTGTTGCTTTCGAAATGTCAAAAAACATAAAAGAAAGGAAAAGACGTGTAAGAGTATGTGTTTTATTGCTTTCTCACTTCTGCACTATAAAATTTCTAAACACATCCAACTTTTGACATGTCGAACTACTGAATCATCTGGGCGGACGACACTATCTAGTATGATAAATATACCTTGTATTTTTCTTTTGCGTCAAGCATTGTGCTTTTAATGTTTACAATTTATGTTTTCTCAGTTGATTAAATTTAGTATTTATGCCTGGAGAATATTAAGCCGATATGCAGTGAAACCATAAAATACATTTTAAATATTTATTAGCTAATAAATTCTAACCAAAGAACTTGTCTTTACTTAAGCTTAACTCTGTCTATTCAAATTCTTTAGAAATACTTTTTATGCTAATTTTACTGCTTTTTTTGAGTTAAATAAGTTTATCTAAGAGTGACTAATGTTGCTAAGATAATAACGGGTCCGCCAAAAAACTTTTTTTTTTGAAAATGCTATAAAAAAAAAACTACTGAATATTTTCTCAAATTTATTTTTTTATTTGAAAGTACAATCCTTCCGGTTAATAATGGAAAATAATTTCATTCAAATGGCTGCCTCGGCTGGCCATGCAGTAGCCTACACGATCGGTCCAATTTTTAGGCACATTATCTATTGTGTGCAGCTGTATTTCACCAATGGCTTCACGAATATTGTTCTTTAAGGAGTCAATTGTCTCTGGCTTGTCGGGGTAACTTTTATCTTTGACGGCACCCCACAAATAATAATCCAACGGTGTCAAATCGCAGCTCCGAGCTGGCCAAACGACATCAGCTCTGCGGCTGATAATGCGATCTTCAAAAACAGGGCGCAAAACATCGAGAGTAGCTTCGGCTGTGTAGCACGTAGCGCCATCCTGTTGAAACCAAATGTTGCCAATATCCTCCTCTTCAATTTTTGTGAACAAAAATTCGTTCAACATGGCCCGATAACGATCGCCATTGACTGTAACTGCCACTCCTTCGAAGAAAATTTGCCCAATTATGCCTCTGGACCAAAATCCGCACCAAACAGTGACTAGTTTTGGGTGAATCGGCTTTTCAATGTATGCGTGCGAGTTTTCTGTGCCCCAAATGCAATCTGATATTATGGAAAGTTTTTCTTCAAAAAAAGATTTAATAGCAATCTTCTTTGATATAAAGAAAGCTTATGATTTCATATGGAAGCAATTAATATTTTAGAAATTAATATCATCTGAAATACGGGGAAACATGGCTGTTTTTGTTTCAAATTTTCTTCGCCACAGAGAATTTCATTGTTTGGTTGGGAATTCTCATTCCAATTTTTTAAAAGCAGAAAATGGCGTTCCGCATGGATCGGGTCTATGTGTAATTCTCTTTATTTTGGCAATTGATGATATTTGAAACTATTTTCATAGAGATGTTAAAGCGCTCTTGTATGCTGACTATCTAGTCATATATTGTTCGGGAATAAAGTCGTTGAATTTTATTAACTATTGCTGAGTTAATAAAATTCAAAGAACTTTAAAAAAACTTGAAAATGGAATTAAAAAAGCGGATTTCAGTTTAATGAAGATAAAACTGTTGCAATTAAAACTAATTGGCAATAATATAAAATTTGTAACGGAACACAAATTCATAGGTATGACTTTAGACAGAAAACTTTCTTTTAAATCTCATATTTAAATAATCAAAGCTAAAGCTAACTCAAAACTAAATATTACAAATTGTTAAGATGTTCTCAATTTGGATCTGATCCACAAACTCTTCTGAAAATTTTACATTCAGCAGTACTTTCGACTTTAGATTTTGGGTCGGTTGTATAACAACCGGCTAACAAAACGAATTTAAAAATGTTAGAGCCTATTCTTAATACTGGAGTACGCCTATTAAAACCAGTTCAACTAGTAGCTTGCAAGTTATTTCCGCATGTTCTACCTTGTAGCTCAGAAGATTAAAATACTTACTTAATTATGCATACATTCTTTGCAAAATCATCCTCTATATGCACTTCGGTCCAATAGGACAAAGATTGAACAAATGAAACGGAAACGCCCCAGTAATTATCCATTCTATGTAAGAGCAATGGAATAAGTGGCCTTAATCACCTCAAAATATATACTGGATATCGAAATCATTGAGAATAGAAAATTATCGTGTATCACGGTGAAATACAGAACGTCAGAAATATGTCAGAAGTTAAAATAGATTTTTCTCTTGCAATATGTAACAAACATCATATAACTTCTGCAGAGATACTGCAGAAATTTTTGGAATTAATTAACACCTCATATTCGAACCACTTGCTTGCGGTTTTTAGTAATAATTTTTTAATTAAACAACGAATTGCATACTATTCCTTAATATACACTAGCGAATTACTTGCAATTAAAACTTGTATCGAAAAACAAGATTGTACTATCGATAAATCTCTCATAATCGGCCCTTTTCACAATGTAAGGTTGTTTTATTTTTAATTTAAAATTAACTAATTGTCGGTTTGGTTAACAAGCACTATATAACCGACGGTTATCGATTTGGATTTCACTATCATACGGTTAATTAACAAAAGAATTTAAGAAAAAGTATGGCAATGCTGTATTCATTTATTTAGTGTAATGGAAGATAGTACATATTTTAAAAACCAAATACATATGTTAATTTTAAAATCAGATAATTATTTGGGTGAAAAACTGCACTCCGTTTTATTTAATATCCAGATATAAAAATGAAACAACATTCGTTTGCTATTTTATATATTTAAAAATGTTCAAATTGATTAGAGTACTATTTCGCATCAATTAAATCCTTACAATAGGAAAATAAAACGGAAATTATTAGTATTTAGACATATTTAATTGAAATTTTAATTTTTGCATATGGTGTTATAAGACAAAGATACATTCTTTGCATTAAGGTCAATATGCAGCTTGACTAAATTGTAAGTTTTTGCCTTTACTTCTGCAAAACGTCATTGCAACTGCATTTTCTATCGAATCGAACATATCTTCCATATGGTGGAAGCAATTTTTTTTTAAGGATCTGAGAGATGGAATTCACAGTTGCGGCAGTGAGTCAAATAAATTGTTTTCAGGTTCATTGTTAGCTTTTTCGCGTTTATTGTTTAATGTTCGCTAGAATACGTCTATTGTAATTGCAACAGGCATTCACATCGGCGCAAATGGTGAATGGTATTGTAGGATTGGGAACATGTGTTCTGTCTTCCATATTTTCTTCGTTATGCAAAGTATTTGTATATCTCTATCAAGAGCAACAGCAATTATTCTCCGCTAACACCCCTTCTTTCTTTAAAAAACCCTGGTGGGTGCCAAGCAAGACCCATTAATACAGCAAACAGGCAACAAAATCTTTTAATGGTTTTATAAAATAAATTTTAAAAATTTTTTGTTAAAATTTAATTTCTAATAAATATTTTTATTGAACAAAATCATTGAGCAATATCAGATAGCAGAAACACATTAGACGGAATACAGGGTATTCAAGCAGAAAGAAGGGAAGTTTTTTTTCGAAGAGATTCCTTATTATTTTCATGTGGAAAATCGTTTTAATTTTATCAAAAAGGGAATCCCATTAACGGCCCTTTTCACAATGTATGATTATTCAATTTTTAATTTGCAGTTAGCTAACTGTAGGTTTGGTTAATGGGCACTTTATAACCGACGGTTACCGATTTGGATTTCACCATCATGCAGTTACTTAACAAAAGAATTTAATAAAAGGTGTGGCAATGCAGTGTTCATTTGTTTACGAAAAATAATGTAATAGAAAATTGAATTTCAAAACTATTTGTGTTTTTAAATCAAATAACGCAAGTATATGTACATGATTTTGAACTAGATTTACTAAAAGTTGTCCCTGAGGTTATTAGGGGCGCTGAATTCAAATATCCACTCCATTTTATTTAGTACCAAGACATTCGTTTGCATTTTTTAATTAAAAAAATAAAACTTTTTTAATTTTAATTTAATTTTTTAATTAGACTTTTGTTTCTCATTAATTAGGTTCTCTCGAGCAAATCATAAAATGTTATGTTTATCTTTGCATAAGTGAACAATATCATTTTTTTCTTTACATACATAAATGTATTTTACAGATGATCATGAAAACTTTTAATATTGTTACGTTTTTACTTTACGTTGGGTTCTTTTTATTGCAAAATAAATACACACTGTTATTACTTTTACTGTAAGTCACTTTATTTACTTAACACCACTGTTCAAAAATACAGCAAACTGTTAAACACTCTTAATATTCGACAACTTAACTCTTTGACTTTTAAATTAATACTGCAATACTGCTCGCCAGCACGATTCATTTATATAGGTGCTTTAAGAGCACCAGAATGTTCTATTCCAGACATATCTGGCAGGTTCGACTGTTATTGCTCTTGTTTTTGTTTGTGTGATTGGTTATTTCTTTATACCTGTGTTTGTGGCTATTTATTTCTTTATACCTGTGTGTGTGGCTGTTTATTTGTTTATGCTTGTATTTATGTATGTGGCTGTGTATTTAACAGAAGAGTGTTTATTTTAATCTGTGTGTGTGTATGCGTAATTGTTTAAGGCGTTACTCTTTATTGTTTGTTTCTTTCTATCATCATTGTAGGAAAATAAGCCATTAATGTTGTTGTTGTTGTTCGAGAGTATTGTTGTTCAGAGCTTATAATAAATAAATTCTTCTTTCGTAACACTACCCCCTTCTCAAACCTGTTCGTCCCGAACAGACACAGATGTACCTTTTCCATAGTTGGCTAGCCGCTCCAAGTGCACAACTTTCATTTTTGATTTTGGGCTCTGGAATTTCTGTATTCTGTAAACTACGTCGTTTAGCCGCTTTATTACTTTATAAGGTCCATCCCAATGAGTTTGTAGTTTGGGTGATAATCCTTTCTTCCGTTGTGGGTTAAAAAGTAGAACCAGTTGTCCCTCGTTAAATCCCTCAGAGTTGGCAGCTCGATCATATCTGGCTTTCATTTTATCACTGGTTAATTTTATCCGACTCCGCACGAATTCGTGAATCTCCTGAAGGTCCCTTTTCGCCTGACTAGAGTTTTCGCCGTCTCCTTCTGCCGATGTTGGCTTAACACCAAACTCTAAATCTGCAGGCAAATTTAGCTCAGATCCAAAGACTATTTTCGCTGGTGTTCGTGAGGTGGAATCGTGAACAGCTGATCTATATGCCAATAAAAACTTGGGTATATGCTCATCCCAGTCCCTCTGATGTGCGCTGACCACTTTTCTCAGGTATTCTTCCAGGGTTCGATTGAATCGTTCGACCATACCATCAGATTGCGGATGTAACGGTGTCGTTCTGGTCTTTCTTATTCCGTATACCTCGCACATCTCTTTAAATATAACGGATTCAAAATTTCGGCCTTGGTCGGAGTGCAGTTCTAAGGGAACACCATAGCGACACACCCAGTTGCTTATAAAAGCGTCTACAATCGTTCTGGCTTCTTGATTGGGAATGGCATATACTTCCGGCCATTTGCTAAAATAGTTCATGACCACTAAGACGTATCGGTTTCCAGCATTGCTAGCAGGGAAGGGACCTGCTACGTCCATCGCTATACGTTCAAAGGGAGCGCCTGAATTGTACTGCTGAAGCTGCCCCCGACTCCTTCGTACTGGATTCTTTGCTGCAATGCACTCCTGGCAATTGGCTATCCACTCTGCTACGGCTTGTTGACAGCCGACCCAATAGAACCGTTGTTTTATCTTTTCCAGCGTCTTCGTTACACCAAGGTGACCTCCACTAGGACCATTGTGGAATTGTTTCACGACCTCTTTGATCTTGGAGGATGGCACGACGATTAAGTCTATCACAGTTTTGCCGTCTGTGCTTTCCCAAGTGCGACATAAGCAGCCATCCTTCAACCTTAGACTGTTCCACTGGGCCCAATATGCCTTCGCCAGTGGACTTTCTGGTGAGATCTCACTTCGCGTCGGTCTTCTGTCTTCCTCTTTAGCCGCTATAACTTTTGCCAATATGGGATCGTTTCTTTGTGCTGTCGGCCAGTCTTCACTAGATTCTATATGTGTAAGCCGAACATCAATAACGAATTCTTTTCTCTCTGCCTTTGTGCAATGCTTACACCCCAGATCACATGGCCGCCTAGAAAGGGCGTCTGCGTTGTTATGCTTGCCTCCTTTTCTGTGCTCAATACTAAAGTCATAGCTCTGAAGACGCTCTATCCAGCGTGCAAGCTGTCCTTCAGGGCTCTTGAATTGCAGCAACCACCTGAGTGCGGCATGATCTGTCCTCAACGTAAAATGTTGGCCATACAAATACTTGTGGTAGTGTTTTATGCACTCCAATGCTGCTAGAAGCTCTCGTCGCGTTACGCAATAGTTTCTTTCAGGCTTCGAAAGTACTCTGCTGTAGTAGCCTATAACCTTTTCTGTCCCATCTACCACTTGCGACAGCACGCCTCCTATTCCATATCCGCTCGCATCAGTGTCTAGCATGAATTTTTGCCCAGCTACTGGATATGCCAGGATAGGTGCCACACACAACAATTCCTTGAGCTTCTGGAATGCTTTCTCGGCTGCTTCACTCCACTGGTAAGGTCGCGACTTTTTGGTTAGCTCATGTAGGCTCGCAGCAACACTAGCAAAATTTGGCACAAATCGTCTGTAGTATGTGCAGAGTCCCAAGAAACTTCGTAACTTGTGAAGATTTTGAGGACGAGGCCAGTCCTTTACTGCCCGTATTTTATCTTCATCGGTTGATATGCCCTCTGCTGTTACACGATGCCCCAAGTATTTGACTTCCTTCTGAAACAATGCACATTTCTTAACACTGAGCTTCAGTCCAGCCGCTGATATACGCCTGAAGACTTCTTCCATATTCCTTAGGTGTTCATCGAAGGTCTTTCCCATGACAATTATGTCATCCAGATACACCAGGCATGACTTCCAATTAAGTCCCTTTAACACTCGTTCCATTAAACGCTCGAAGGTGGCTGGAGCGTTGCAGAGACCAAATGGCATAACATTAAACTGCCATAAACCATCGAGAGCACTAAAAGCAGTTTTTTCTTTATCTTTGTCTGCTATCTCGACTTGCCAGTAACCGCTCTGTAAATCTAGCGTAGAAAACCACTTGGTTCCTGCTAGCGTGTCCAAGGTGTCATCGATTCTTGGTAGCGGATAACTGTCCTTTTTGGTAACATCGTTGAGCTTTCTGTAGTCAACGCAGAATCTAGTGCTGCCATCTTTCTTCTTTACTAAAACTACCGGCGAGCTCCAGGGACTCGAAGATGGTTCGATGATTCCGTCTCGCTCCATTTCGTTGACTAGCTGCTTTACTTCGCTCCGCTTAGCTAGAGGAATGCTCCTGGGGGCTTGTTTTATGGGCCTCGCTTCGCCAGTATTTATTTCATGCTTCACTATTGCCGTTCTACCTTGGCTTTTATCTTTTAGGGCGAAGACAGAGGCGTACTTTCGTAGCAGCTGCTTGGCTTTGTTTCTGTCAGGTGGCTCCAGCTCTGCTACCCATTTCCCCACGTGTTCTGCTAGTATTTCGCGCTCTTTAGTTGACAGTTTTTCAGGCTCTGAGTCTCTCTCGCAATTAATTATGGCCTCTGCTGGTGTACATTGAGCTATCTGAGAGTTTTTACCAATTACTTTTTCACTGTTGGATAGATTTAACACTCTCACAGGAATTTTTCCATTCTTACAGGTTTTCACGAGGGCTTTTGCTGTTATTGTTTCACTCTTAATTCCTGATGGTTCTACCACCCACAACCGGTTGTCCTCACAATCTTCCTCCATACGTGCCCATATCACAGTTTCTGCCTGAGGTGGTAATTTCTGGGATGCTACAGCAACCAACTTCCCCACTGCAGATTTACTCACATATCCAATATCAAGGGGTATTTCGACGTTTCGCCAGATCATTATTTGTTGCCCCATGCGCAGATCGACTCCATGCATGATCATAAAATCTGCGCCAATAATAACTTCGTCCACGATATCGGCAACAATGAACACATGGTCCACACTCATGTTGGCTATAGTTAATCTGACTTTGGCCTTACCATAGACAGTAGCAAATTCTCCGGTAGCGGTGCGCAGACTTACATTATTCAATGGTTCCACTTTTCCCTTTACTAAATCGGGCCTTATTATAGACTGCGACGCTCCTGTGTCTATTGTCAGAATACGCTTTCCTCCGTTGATATACCCACTTGCAGTAAGATTGCTGTTTTGCTGCTGCATCACAGATATGGAGATTGTGGGGCCCTCGGTTGTGGGAGCTAGCTCATGCCCCGTAGTGCTAGCTCTCTTTAGTTTAACGACTCTTGAGATGTTCCATGAGTCGCACGTTTATTGTTTCTTGGCGGCGAAACAGATCTGGCTCGTTTTCTTGCTGCCTTACAGTTTCGTTGAAAATGGCCGACTTTGCCGCAATTAAAGCACTTAGCGTTTGTTTTACTTTGTCTTTCATCTAAGACTTTCTTTACCGACTCAAGTACTTGCTTTATGTCGTCCATTGTTGTTTTCTCATCTTCAGCAGCAACTTCAACTTTTCGCACTTTGTATGACTGCGGCCTCGAAATGACTTTTGCTGTTTCTTGAGCCAGAGCGTAAGTAATGGTTTCAGCAAAGGATGTGTTTTGCTTAGCGCAAACTGCGTGCTTAATATCTGGGTCACGAATACCATTAACAAATGCCTCCACCTTGAACTGTTCTAGAAGTGGATGGTTTTCCCCAGGGTATATTAGCTGCACCAAGCGCTCTATCTCCATGGCGAAATCCTGAAGCGTCTCATTTGCTCCCTGCAGCCTGCCGCGTAGCTCCATTCTATACAGCTCCTTTTTATGATCGCCGCCATATTTCCGCTGTAACGCCACCATTATGTCCTCATAATTATTTCTGCAGCTAGTTGGTAGGCTTTCGAGGACTTCTGCTGCAGATCCTTTAAGTGCCAGAATCAGTTCAACCGCTTTCTCTTCATTGCTCCATAGATTTTTACTGGCCACTGTCTCAAACTGAAATTTGAAGACGTTGAAGGGTATGTTGCCGTCGAAACTGGGAGCTTTTATCCTATTTGTGTTTTCAGTCACTACTCGTACTGGACCTTCTCTTATTTCCAGGCTCATAATTTTGTTTTCAAGCTCCTGCAGCTTTACATCGACATCCTTTACCTGTACTTCGACGCCACTAGTTTCTAGAAGATTCACTTTTCTGTTTAATCCAGACAGTTGCACTTCTACGGCAGAGATTTTTTCGTCGAACTTGACTTCTACGTAGTCTACTCGCTTATTAATGGTTTCAGAAATTTGTAGAAGGTTTTCGTTGACTTGTCCCAAAAGTTTCTCATTATTCGCTCTAGAAACTTCTTGAATCTCAGCTAGAAGTTGTTGATTTTTCTCCAGTTTCTCATTTACTGTTTCCAGTAGTTTCTCGCTGTTTGTTCTAGAAACTTCTTGTACTTCAGCTAACAGTTTTTCGCTGTTTGCTCTAGAAGCTTCTTGTACTTCACCTCTTACTTCAGCTAACAGTTTCTCGCTGTTTGCTCTAGAAGCTTCTTGTACATTTTCTAGGAGCATTCTAGAGTTTTCTCCATCATAGCGGCAAACATCGTATTGAAGTCCATGCTACTTGCTGTTGTTGTTTCACGGCTACATACCTCTGCCACCTCTTTTTCATCGAACTCGTATGCGCCAATGTCCATGCCACGACGCTTGAATTCATCTATGAGCCTCTTCTGCAGTTCTGTTTTGTTACCTGCTGTTGGCAAATCCAGCTTACTCAACTCCTTTTTCAGCTGCTCCACTTTAAGATCTTCAAATTTCATTTTTATTTTTTTTAAGTTATTTTATTTTACAATTTCACTTCTGTCACCAATTGTTACGTTTTTACTTTACGTTGGGTTCTTTTTATTGCAAAATAAATACACACTGTTATTACTTTTACTGTAAGTCACTTTATTTACTTAACACCACTGTTCAAAAATACAGCAAACTGTTAAACACTCTTAATATTCGACAACTTAACTCTTTGACTTTTAAATTAATACTGCAATACTGCTCGCCAGCACGATTCATTTATATAGGTGCTTTAAGAGCACCAGAATGTTCTATTCCAGACATATCTGGCAGGTTCGACTGTTATTGCTCTTGTTTTTGTTTGTGTGATTGGTTATTTCTTTATACCTGTGTTTGTGGCTATTTATTTCTTTATACCTGTGTGTGTGGCTGTTTATTTGTTTATGCTTGTATTTATGTATGTGGCTGTGTATTTAACAGAAGAGTGTTTATTTTAATCTGTGTGTGTGTATGCGTAATTGTTTAAGGCGTTACTCTTTATTGTTTGTTTCTTTCTATCATCATTGTAGGAAAATAAGCCATTAATGTTGTTGTTGTTGTTCGAGAGTATTGTTGTTCAGAGCTTATAATAAATAAATTCTTCTTTCGTAACAATATTATAATAACTATACTACAATTATAATTACAATTTAGTCGTCAATATGAAAAATATTACATGTTACAATTGGTAAGTTATGCTGCCCTAAGTCTTTAGTTTTTAATGCATTTCTGATCAAACTGTCTTATTGTTTGTGAACATCAATTGTAACTAGAACCACTTAAGCTTCTCCGATATTTTTCCATTTTTTAATGTTCGGCACTTTGTACACTTTTTACAAAAAAAAATTTGCATACACTTTCTGTGTACGGGAAATTTTTGTCCTCATTTACTTCGGCCAAGCAGACCTTCAAGACCCTGGGGAATTTTCCTCCCATTCGTTCTAATGATAAGGGAACTTAACCATAATCTTTCAGATTTTCCTTCCTTTAGCTGTGCTTTTGAGAAATCTGAGGATGGGGTTCATATTATATAAATTTGTTGATTATTTGCAGAGTCAGTGTCTGCTTGCTTGTGTCTAGCGTTTAAAGTTCGCTGGCAGACATGACATTTAGAGAAATACTATTTTTATTGCACCAGGCTATGTGTATGTATCTAACATACCATCCATCAAACACCTATCTCTTTGACCACATTGGTACGAATGATGGATGACGCCATGAATGAATTAGAATGCTTACTCAAAAGAGCCTGTATCCCTGTTACGCAGTTATGTGTGTGTAAATATGTGTTCTTATGTCACTTATTTTATAATGCAAGATGTCGGTGTATAGTTTTCGGATTTCCCGTCCACTTTATCAAGAGTAGTAGCATTCCTCCGCTCATACACATTTTTTTTTTCGTTGAATAATCCAGGCGAGTCTCAAGCATAGCCAAAATTTTACCATCATTTTGTAATAAATTATAAAATTATAGAATTTTATTAATTACAAATATTTTTTGTTAAAAATAAATTTCAAATAAATATTTTTATTGAACAAAATCTGTCAATTAAAATACTAACCGGCAGGCTTTCTTCGGTTAAATTTAACAGGCACTTTTTTGTTAAATGGTGTCAATCATACTTTGTGAAATACAATTTAAATTAACCAGCGGTTAATGTTCCTCTTAATTTTTAATCAAACATTGTGAAAAGGGCCGTAAATCAATAAGAAAACTTGTTATTCACAATTTCTACTCATTTTTTACGCAAAAAAAACAATCCATAAAGAGAAAACTTTTCAATTCTATTAGGTTTTTTTATGAATTGTATAAAAAATGGATTTCTTATTGATTTCATTAGGATACCTAATTGGTTTTTTCAAAAAGGTTTTTCTGATTGATTTCATTAGGTTCCTATATGATCATGTATAAATCATCTTTTTAATTTTCTTAATAAGGATATCTTCTTGGTTATATTACTTTCTTATTATTTCGTTTATAGAAATCAACATAGAAACTATTTGTTAAAACATAAAATATAAAATATACATTTGGTGCAGTGGTTAAGTGTATGTCTACAAAACGAAGAACACCATGTCCGATCCCTGGCAAAGGACGAACAAATTTTCACCATTGTATTTCGGGTTTTAGAAATTAAGTGGTTTCAACCCTCTCTACACTCAAAATATTATGTAGGTTAATTTAAATGAAAAACACTTTTAGTAGTTGTTTTTTCATTTAAAAAACATTCCACTAACATTTCATTTAAATCAAATGTAATTCTCAATTGTTTTGGAATGTCAATTTTATAACTAGTGAAATGTGTAAAAACAAATTAATTTTCGTTTATTCTAACCCACACACAAATATCTTGTCGCAATAGTAAAACGCATTGTTTTTTTCATTTATTTCAACCCACAAAAAATAAGCCACAAAACATTAAAATTTACTGTTTTTCATTTATTTTAATTAACAAAATTTAACATACTAAAATAGTAAAATTTACTGATTTTTTCATTTATGCTAATGCCCTAAAAATAACCTACTACAACAGTTTTTTTAATTCAAAACTACTGATTATTTATTTCAATACATATTAAATACATAAAAAATACACATATGTATACATTTATCTTCTTGTTCTCGCTCAGTTATAAAGATTTCCATCTCAGCCAACGGATTTCACGATTAATATTTGTTTTATTTTTTTTTTTTTAATTTTAAATTTTATTTTAAAAAAATTGTGTATATTTATGTAACTTTTTCAAAAATGTCTGTTTCTTAGTTTTGGTTTTTAAAGCTTTTGTAAAAAAATATTTTTCTACTGACTAACTTTTTTTAATTGTGTATTTTAGTTTTACTGAAAGAAGAAAAAAATTAACTGTTTATTTTGACTGCAAGAAAAATCAGTATTTTATTGTCGATTGTTTTCTTAACAACAATCATAAAAAGTTAAATAAAAAATTCCTTCCTAAAACAACCATATTTTTATTTATTTCTAACTTAACTTAAAACTTTTTAAATAAACTACAAACAGTTAAGCTAAACTTTTTTGAGTGTAGACAACCCATCAGAAGAAGCTTCACAGACCTTCCACCCCTGGAAAAATAAGGGATAATATACGGGCAAAATAAAATGTCAGGCATCTGCCACCACAAAAAGAAAAGGTAGAAAGAAACAAAGATTGATTAGCAAAAAATTTTAAAGGAGATGCCAAAAAAGCAATATACCAATTGTTTTCAGTATTTTATTTTGAAATTTTTTTGTTTTTATAAAAAAAAGATAACCTAATAAAATCAAGAAGAATACCTAATAAAGACCGTACCTTTTCTACTTGATTTTTTGAAAAATTTGTCCTTATAAAAATAATAAGACTTTCTTCTTGAATTGATTATATACGACAGACTCGGAAATATATATTTGATCTCTGGAATGATTCATGGCAAGGTAATAACACTACTAAACTTCTTAAAATTCAGAAAGATATAGAATTTAAATTTAGGAAAACTGTATTAGCAACATCAGATTTTGTTAAACTTAACAGGCTTAACATAGGCAATTGTGATATTGAAATGCTTTTAAAAGAACACGAATTTAAAAACGTAAAACAATTTTAAATAGATATTGGATTATATACATTGATTTAAATCTAGAATCTATATGTTTATTTATAATTTAATTAGATTTAAAAAAAATATTTGTTAAGTGTCCTTTATAACCTTATAGTTGATTCTTAGTGTTTTTTTTTAACATAACCAACAATTAGAAAATTGAATCATATATTTTTGTCAAACAACATTTTAATGGAAGATCATTCTCTTTTGGGTTATTTGGACGTGTTCAGTTGTCATATCATTACCTGTGAATTTTACTATATTTTGTATACTTATAAGCATGGAACACTTAGCGACGTGGCCATAAAACTAGCTTACCCAGTAGTAATCAATTTAAGTGAATTTATAATTAGCGTGCTACTATTAATTAAAAACTAAAAAATGTAATAGTAATATAATACATTTGCTTTTATTTTATTTGAAACGAAAACAAAAATTCACGACAAAAAAATCACATTGTACATATATTATATGTATGTATGTATGTATGTATGTATGTATGTATGTATGTATGTATGTATGTATGTATGTATGTATGTATGTATGTATGTATGTATGTATGTATGTATGTATGTATGTATGTATGTATGTATGTATGTATGTATGTATGTATGTATGTATGTATGTATGTATTTATGTGTGTGTGTATGAATGTATGTAGCTTAAGACCAGGATTCACCATCCTGCACAATTGTACGATTCAATTACAAAAAACTCCGACAGAATTCTGTCCTATTAAAGAAATCGATTCAAAAGCATGCTTTAGAGTAAGCAAATACTTTCCTCTAATAATTCTTGCAAAAAAACCGACTTCAAAACAGATAGTTGGTTACCAGTTCTAAATTAAGAATGGAAGAAGTAATCTGTATGAACTATATATAAAAAAAATAAAATATAAACAAAATTCGCCAAAATTAGCAGGAAAAGAAGTAAAGACTATGTGAAAGCATCTCCTTATAACTGTTCAAAAGTTAAGCTATTTTCACCAACATCCGTCATTTATGGGGACACTATTTAATTTTATATTTTTAAAGCTGTAATAGCGACCATTGTAGTACACATTACGTGTAAATTTCAGTTGTCTGTCTAAAACGGCTCAAATGACATCAAATTTCATTAACTATATGGACACCCTTTCATTTCCAATTTTATAATTCTTACAGCGGACATAATAATACACGCTCTGTGTAAATATCAAGTCTCTATCTATAACGCTTTCAAAGATAGGGCAACATAAATCAAATAACATCACCTATTGGGACACCCTTTAATTAAAATTTTAAATTAAAGACCTATTGTTATAGAGAACTTGTCCACAAAGATTTTTTGTAAATTTCAATTGTATGCCTGTAACGGTTCAAAGGTTTAGTCATATACAGCAAATTACAGAACTATTTGGACACCCTTTAATTCATAATTCTAAATATTTATACTAGCTAGTATACCAGACAAAGTAGTGGAAATTCTGTCTCATTTTCAAGTGTTTGTCTATAACGGTTCAAAAGATAGGGCCATATAGGGCAAATTACAATAATTATGGGTACACCCTTTAATTTCTAAATTCAAACTATATACCTGTTATAGCGGACTTAGTAATACAGGTTCCTTGTAAATTTCAGCTGTCTGTCTATAACGGTTCAAAAGTTTGCCACATACATTACATTACATTAACTATTGGGACACCTTTTATTTCCAAATTCCAATTTTATACTATAGGGTTCTTTGTAAATTTAACTGTTCCAATGTATGGGCATATACATCAATTTTAATGAACTATTGGTGCACCCTTTAATTTATAATTTTGAATATTTATCCTCTTTTATTTATCCTCTTTATTATAAAGGTCATAATAATCGACACTCTGTCAAACTTTCAAGGTTTTGTATTTAACGGTTCAAAAGATAGGCCCATAAAGGTCAAATTACGTCACCTATGGGGACACCCTTTAAATTTTAGGTTTCTTTGTTTATTACTCTTTATTAGTGGGAGCAGTAGTGATACGCAAAGAAGCAACATTCAGACAAATTGATAACCTCCTTCTTTTTTGGAGTCGGTTAAAAACTAGTAACAATTGGGGATATGATGCACTATCATACACAGTCGTTCGATCTATCAAAAATGCCTTGCGTGCGCTATAGTCCGTACGGTTTGATAATCATTTGAAAAATTTTATTTTTTCTACATTGCTAGCTGAGGCAGTGCCCCATAACTGAATCCCATAACACCAAATTGGTTTGAGTATAGACTTGTACAGTAGAAGTTTACAATCTAAGTTTGGGTGGAGTTTCTGCCAATAAGCCAATTTAGTTGTACTGCTTTTAGTTTCATTTGTGTTAACTTGAAATCTATGTTGATTTTCCAGATAAGGCCACGGTCAAGACGTATACCCAGGTATTTGACGTCTGAAAGCTGCGGTATCATTTGGTTATTTATGTAAATAGAAGGGCATGAGTTCTTGCGCAGTGTGAAAGTTATGTGAGTACATTTTTGTTCATTCCCTTTTATTCTCCATTTTTCTAGCCATTTTTCCAAATTGAGTATGTGGTCTTGTAAAAGTTGTGATGCTACTTGGGCACTTTCATGAATACTTAAAAAAGCTGTGTCATCTGCAAAAGTTGATGTGTGGACTAGGGTGCTAATTGGCATACCTGATGTGTACAGTAAATTCAGCTTCAGCTTTAGCTTAAATATTAGGTCTTCGTGCCAAACCTTATCGAATGCTTGAGAAACGTCGATAAAAAGCGCAGAACAGTATTTTTTTTCTTCAAAGCTCGTTGAATTACATTTACTAATCTGTGTGTTTGTTTTATCGTACTATGTTGTTTTCTAAAGCCGAATTGCCGAATTGATGGTTCGGAATACATCCTTTCGCGCTAAGAATTGGATTCAGCTTAATTATTAATATTCTCTCAAAAAACCTTGACATGTTTGATAAAAGGCTTATAGGTGTGTATGATTCTACTTTTGTGTGGTCTTTTCCTGGTTTAGGAATCACAGTAATCAAAGAAACCTTCCACTCTGTGGGAAAGTGCTCAAGCCGTAAGATGGCATTAAAAACAAACAGAATAATTCTACGACCTATACGGGGCAACTCAACTAACATCTTTTTACTTGTTTTTATCAACGCCAGGGGCTTTTTTGGTGTTTAAATCTGTTATTGCCCTGTCAATATCCCTAAATTCAAATCTTAGGGGTGCTACGGCACTAGTCTCTACTGACGGCAACTTAGCTATATCAGTACATACATTTGGGGTGAAAACCTTCTTCAAATGTCCAACAAACAAATTGCCTTTTTCGGTATCATTCCTTGCCCAGTCTCCACAAGAAGTTCGCAAGGGAGGCTTACTTACGACTGGCCTTTTAAGGTTTCTACATGCACGCCATAATGAATAATCTGATTGTGCAGTTGCCTCGAGGTCTTCCAAGTAATTTTTCAGAGATGCTACTCTACGATATTCTAGAAGCTGTCTTAGCCGTTTGGTGTAATCTTTAAGTCTAGATTTGAGTTCAGGAGATCTGTGTGATAGCCACTCTCTTCGAATATTCCTTTTTTCAGCTAAGAGCCGCGCGACATCTACAAAGTAAATTTGCATGTTGGGCAGCTGATTTAAGGATTTGATCAAAATTAATGAGATTTTGATCCACGTCTTCTGGTGTTCTTAGCGGTATATTTTCCGAACAGTGAGTACTGAGATACTTTCTATATTTCAACCAATTAAAACTTGTGCTAATTGTTGGTGACACAATATTTTGTTGGTTCCATATATAGACGATAGTGGGTGAATGATCTGAGGATAATTCAAGTGACGCTTCAGCTTTAATCGTTTCTCTCGGAATACCCTTAATCACGCCAAAATCAATAACATCCGGTATTTTTGTTTTTTTTTCGCAATTTTTTATTTATTGTATCTTCAATATAATTGAACTATCAATAATTACTCATATCTTAAGTCTAAAAATAAAAATATACATGTTAAGTCCAACCAGTGCTGGACAAAAAAAATGTATGTTTCACGGTTACTGTAATTTGCGGGTTATCCCTCTGATGTACGGATGAGAGAAGCAGTGTCCCTCCTTCTTAGTCGAATGTAACCAGGTTCATTTAGTATGTTACGGGCCAGTGGATTAGGATGAGTTTCAAGCTTCTTTAAATAACTTATGGCAAGTTTCGCTATTTCCGCTTTAACTGTTGGCACGTTTAGATCTTTATGGATGTTCGAGTTTTTTATATACCAAGGAGCAGATGTAATTACACGAAGAATCTTATTTTGGCGCCTTTGAATTTTTTCTACGTTGGTAGCTGAGGCAGTGCCCCATAATTGAATGCCATAACACCATATTGGTTTTAGAATTGACTTGTATAATAAAAGTTTGCAGTCTAAAGCTAGAGTAGAATTTCTGCCAATTAGCCAGTTTAGTTGGACTGCTTTCAACTTCATTTGTGTTAACTTTGTTTCCATGTGCCGTTTCCATGTAAGGCGCCGGTCAAGCGACTTGTTTGTAGTTATTTTATTGTCATCGCTTAACAGCAGCGAGGAACAAGATTGAGCACGTAATACTGGCGTGGCATTTATACACAAATTATTTTCAGTTTTTTTGTTTTTATTTATTTCAATATTGTCAACATTTTTTTTTTACTTAAAATAAAGAGGCTCATTAGCCCCTTGACAACTTTGTTGTTGTATTAAAACTGGTTTGTTTTTTGTTTTTCTTTGTGGCACCTGTTTTGAAACACCTGTTTTGTGTAAGATTTTTTCTGTCAAATCCTAGCCTTTAGTACCAAATTTTTATTACTGAACAGACCTAATAATGAAAAAGAAAAACAAAACACAATTTTAAGAATTTTTCAACAAAACTAATCCAAGACGTCGATATTTCTACAAAAAAATAATTATTTATTTTAAGTATATGGATTCAACACCCTTACAGACAATAAAACAGTAAATAATACTAGTACATAACACTTCAATTTAGTTATTTAAATATTTTTTTTTTGCAATTTTTATTTATTGTATCTTCAATTTAATTGAACTATCAATAATTGCTCATATCTTAAGTCTAAAAATATACTTGTTAAGTCCAACCAGTGCTGGACAGAAAAATGTATGTTTCACGGTTACTGTAATTTGTGGGTTATCCCTCTGATGTACGGATGAGAGAAGCAGTGTCCCTCCTTCTTAGACGAATGTAACCAGGTTCAGTTAGTATGTTACGGGCCAGTGGATTCGGATGAGTTTCAAGCTTCTTTGAATACCTTATGGCAAGTTTCGCTACTTCTGCTTTAACTGATGGCACGTTTAGATCTTTATGGATGTTCGAATTTTTTATATACCAGGGAGCAGATGTAATAATACGTAGAATCTTATTTTGGCGCCTTTGAATTTTTTCTACGTTGGTAGCTGAGGCAGTGCCCCATAATTGAATGCCATAACACCATATTGGTTTTAGAATTGACTTGTATAATAAAAGTTTGCAGTCTAAAGCTAGAGTAGAATTTCTGCCAATTAGCCAGTTTAGTTGGACTGCTTTCAACTTCATTTGTGTTAACTTTGTTTCTATGTGCCGTTTCCATGTAAGGCGCCGGTCAAGATGTATGCCGAGATATTTGACGTCTGAAAGCTGAGGTATCGTTTGGTTATTTATCCGAATAGGGGGGCAAGATGCTGTACGCAGTTTGAAGGTTATGTGAGTACATTTTTGTTCATTCACTTTTATTCTCCATTTCTTCAACCATTTTTCTAAATTGGATATGTGGTCTTGTAAATATCGTGATGCTACTTCGGGTCTTTCGTGAATGCTCAAAAAAGCTGTGTCGCCAGCAAATGTTGATGTGTGAACTCGGTTACTAGTTGGCATGTCTGAAGTATACAATAAGTATAAAAAGGGCCCCAATATACTACCTTGGGGAACTCCGGCTTCGATTGGCTGGGGTGAGCTCAAAAAAATCTCCTTCTGTCACAATAAATTTTCGTTCGGTTAAATAACTATCTAGCAGTTTATATAGGTTTACGGGCAAATTCAGTTTTAGCTTATATATTAGGCCTTCATGCCATACCTTATCGAATGCTTGAGAAACGTCGATAAAAAGCGCAGAGCAGTATTTTCTCTCTTCAAATGTCTTCTTAACAACATTGACTAACCTGTGAGTTTGTTCGATCGTACTATGTTTTTTCCTGAAGCCGAATTGATGGTTTGGAATACATCCTTTGTCGCTTAGAATAGGGTTAAGCTTAGTTATTAACATCCTCTCAAACAGCTTTGACATATTTGACAAAAGGCTTATAGGTCTGTATGATTCAATTTTTGTGTGGTCTTTTCCTGGTTTAGGAATCATGGTAACCAAGGACACCTTCCAATCTGTGGGAAAGTACTCAAAACGTAAAATAGCATTAAAAATAAAAAGAACGATTCTGCGAGCTACACGGGGCAACTCAATTAACATCTTGTTACTGGTTTTATCAACGCCAGGGGCTTTTTTGGTGTTCAAATCCGTTATTGCCTTTTCAAGATTACCAAATTCAAATCTTATCGGTACTGCAGCACTAGCCTCGAGAACTGGCAACTCAACTATATCAGTCGATATATTTGGGGTAAAAACATTTTTCAAATGTCCAGCAAATAAATTTCCTTTTTCGGTATCACTCCTTGCCCAGCCTCCAGCTGAAGTTCGCAAGGGAGGCTTACGTAAGACTGGCCTTTTAAGGTTTCTACAAGCACGCCATAACGAATAATTTGATTGAGGCGTTGCGTCTAGGTCTCCCAAATAGGTTTTCAGAGATGCTACTCTTCGAGATTCCAGCATGTCTCTTAGCCGGTTCGTGCATTCTTTATGTCTGCTTTTGAGTTGAGGAGATCTCTGTGCCATTCTCTACGAATTTTTCTTTTTTCAGCCAAGAGCCGTTCGATATCTGCAGAATAAATTTGATTGTATCTAGCTAATTGTCGGGTTTTGTTGAATGTTGGGCAGCTGATTTGAGGTTTTGGTCAAAATCAATAAGACTCCGCTCTACGTCTTCAGGTGTTCTTAGCGGGATGTTTTCCGAACAATGAGTACTAAGATACTTTCTATATTTCAACCAATTAATGCTTGACGTAGTCATTGGTGATATCATGTTTTGTTTGTCCCATATATAAACGATAGTGGGTGAATGATCTGAGGATAATTCAAGTGACGCTTCTGCTTTAATCGTTTCTCTTGGAATACCCTTAATCACGCCAAAATCAATAACATCCGGTATTTTTTGTCGATCAGTAGGACAATAGGTGGGTTGTCCACTCGATATCGAATTCAGACGCATTTTTGAAATTGTGTCAAACAAAACTCGACCTTTTGGAGTTATTAGGCGTGATCCCCAAAACGTATGTTTAGCGTTGTAGTCGCCTGATGCTATGAAACAGGGACCTAGTGATTTGAAGAAATCGCTGTATTGACTCTCTGATATTTGAAACCTAGGAGGTGAATAAATTGAAGAAATAACTAAGTTTTGATGAAATTCTTCAATACAGATGTTTGTTGCTTGTAGGTAATCTTCACAAAAATCACACAGTAAATAATGTTTGATTCGAGCCTTTATTAGTATTGCTGAACCACCACATGCTCTGCCACGGGGGTCATTGGTGTCATATAAGATATAGCCATTTATTTTGAAAAAGCTATTTGTTGTTAAGTGAGTCTCTGAAACCAGCATGACATCAATTTGTTCCTTCTTAAGGAAGTACTCGAGTTCATTTTTGTGTTGGCGCAAGCCGTTTGCGTTCCAGAAACATATTTTTAAACAGTTCATGGTTTGTTAAGTAACGCCTGCAACATAGTAGATTGCATGCGTACCATTTCTTGCATCATGCTGCTCATAGAGCTCATAAAACTGTTTATCGAATGCACTAATGTCTCGATGCTTGCTTCGAGACGATTAAAATTACCAGATGGTGTTTGTTCTTCAGGATGCGATTGCAAATTAGGAGTAGAATTAGTTGTCGGTGTCGCTTTATGTACTGCAGTATGATTGGTTTTTACCATATCCGCGTATGAAACATGTTGGGTTGATGGTTGGGCTAACTGAGGGTAATGAGCATTTGCTCGATATTGTGGGTGCTTAGCAGGAGTATTTGATTTTTGAGTGGTTTTCCTTGCCATGGAAAAAACTGGACAGCCTCTGTAGTTAGCAGTGTGGTTTCCACCGCAATTGCTACATTTTTTAACTTTCGAGTCATCCCTTGCTTTGTCGCATTGGGCGGAACAATGTAGCTCTCCACACACAACGCAAACCGGAGGCTATTTGCAGTAAGCCCTAGTATGACCATATTCTTGGCAATTTAGACACTGTACGGGTCCTGATCGCCTATGCGGTCCCTCAACGCTTATTTTGCGGTGCAACAGATATCTTAAATTATATATAGGGTGCGTTTCGTTCTTTTTCAATCGCATATCTCCAGGTTCCAGTTCAACGCGAAATAGAGGTTGAGGGACACGTTCTCGATTTCTGAGGTTGTCTACACTTTTTACCTTAAATCCCGCTTTTTGGAGGCCATCTCTAATTTCGACTGGATCAACGTATGAGTCTACACCTTTTATAACTACCTGTAGACCTTTACTACTCTTCAGCTGATATGTATATAAATTCTTTTTGCAGCTTTCAAACTCGTTTACTACTTTACGATAACTGTTTTCATCAATAAATTGTATTTTTGTATCATCAATGTTGCCACGCTTGATTGGAATTACATAAAATGTGTTCTCACCAATAGTATAAATTAACTTCTTTATTTAGTCGCTGGAGTTTTTCTCCCTTAAATAAATTGGAGGTGGTTTGAACGACCTGGGTGCCGTTTTTTTTCACTTGTTTCGCTATCTAAAATAGCAAAACGATTATGGGATTTTATTCCGTTAGAGTCCTTGTCTTTTTGTACTTTAGCCATTGGTGCAAGCTGCGAAGATTTAGGGCTTCGACCTCTTTTCAATACAGTTATGTATCTGTCCATTCCTACTTGCGTCTTAGGTTTTTCTACACTATCCATATTAGTTTTGGTAACACTATGTTCAGAAGGGGATTTGTTTGTAGTTATTTTATTGTCATCGCTAAGCAAAAGCGATGAACAAGATTGGGCACGTATAACTTGCTTAGCATTTATACACAAATTGTCACTAGTTTTTTTGTTTTTATTTATTCCAACATTGTCAACATTTTTGTTGCTTAAATTAAAGAGGCTCATTAGCCTTTATTGTTTTTGTTTTATTTTTAAAGTAGCAATTCAATATGCCGTTGTATAAAAAAAAAAGTCCAAAGAAAAAGAAAAAAATATTTTACAAACAACTTTGTTGTTGTATTAAAACAGGTTTGTTTTTTTTTTTTGTTTTTGTTTTAAATTATTCACACAATTTATGTTTTGTTTTTTGTTAATGCGAGCTTGAAAAAAAATCGCGACCGCACTTATCAACGCACAAACTAAAACTGATTTAAATATAAGATTAGATAACAGTTAACAGCATTAATATTCAAAGAAAAATCAATATGCTGATAAAGTTTAATGAATTTAGTACGATTTCTAAAAAAAGAGTTAGTGTTCAAGTACAAATTTGGTGTTTTTGTGGTTTCATGAAATATCTTAAATAAGATACTTAATACTTAATTGAAAATATACTTAATTAAAAGAACAATCGAAATAGATCAGAAAATATTACTTCATTTTTTTAATCATGGTGACTTTTTGGATATCACAATTTCATATATTGTTCATTCTATTTAAAACATTCTTCGAACCCTAATTCTTCCGAAACTCTCTTGTTGGGTCCTAAGTTTCAAAGTCTATTTTCAAGATACTCGATTGTATGTTTAACTGTTTTGATATTACAACAACAGAAACAGATCGTATGTGAAACAAACACCTCTTTCACTTCTAAACGTTCAATGGAAAATTTACCATTTAATGGTATGGTTTTTAATTTGCAATCCAAAGATTATTTATTTATAATTGAAGTTGGAAGCAAAATGATCGAATATCTACATATAATAAAATAGTAACTCATTTCCGTCTGTCTGCTTTTCCTTTGTGTTCGCATCACGTAAAAGCTACTAGATGGATTTTAGCAAAATTTTGTGAGGAGGTACCTTAGCATCCTGACTTTTTCCGCAAAAATATCTCATTTCCAAGAGAAAGTGGAGAAAAAGTAGTGAAAAAACGCAATTTCTGGTACTGAAATTTTCAGTTTAAAACTGGGATATTTTAAGAACTATTGCACAATATTAGGCGCCAATTGAATAAAATTTGTATTTTTTCTTTGTTGTTTTACAATTGGTATGGAATACTTTCAAAGCATAATCGAGCAAAATATTGTCAGTACGCCCACGACATGGCTGGAAAAGCTAGGTTTACTATGAAATAAAGTTTAAAAACTGGAAATTAATAATGGATTTTACAAAGAATTTACCGATAGACTATCAGTCTGGGTAGTGTGGGTCTGATTCCCACAAAAGATGTTCCCACTAGAGATGTTTCAATATAAAGTTGGAATTTAATTTGTAATTGCATTGCAAACTCTTATAAATAAATCAATAAATCGTACATGAGCAAAATTCGAAAAAAAATCGTTTTAAAAGCTTTAGTTTTTTGAGCTTAACAGATCAGAAGTTCACTTTTAAGCCAATCGATGCAAACAGCTTGGATTCTTTTTTGGTGTCTGTAGACGAAATGTTTTATCGCTTGTTACTTGTAGTTTGCAAAGAACAAGTTAAATTGCTCTCCTTAACATTAAATGAAAAATACAAAACTTCTTTTCAGCAAACAAAATATATTTTTTTTTTAATTATTACAAACTTCAACGTTATTACAATACTATTAACAAGTTACAACTTTAAGCTAAACTCCCACAAAACAAAAAAACAATATTAAATAAAAAATTATATTAAATAATAAACAAAAATTATTCTACACTTTTAACAATTTGTTTATTTTGTATCTAAAAGCAACCAAGCCAAATTTGTGGAAAAAGTTCTTTTTTTACTGTTTTTAGCAATTAAAAAACAATACAACTTTTTTACTTCAATGCAATATTATAGTATATCTGTGTATTCAGCACAATAGTAGCAATATTTACTGTTAAAAATATCCACTAGATGCAAACAACAATTACTTATTTTTAATATTTCAACTACATTTATAAAACTCGATTCCATTTATTCATACTCAACCAATATCAAGTTGAGTGTTAAACTTAAATTAGAACAATTTTAGTAAATATTTCCTAAAATTTCTAAAAAACACATTGATAATAAATGAACAAAAGCACCAAAATAATAAACAAAAAAAACCCACCAATAACAAAAATAAATACTATTCCCACAAAATAAAATGATAAAAGTAGAAACAAAAAGTATTGTAGTAAATTATTGCAGAAAAACCATGGAAATATATGCCAAATAACAACCAGAAATAAATTGCGTAAATAAACACATTTAAAATTAATTGATCTTAATTGTATTTTATTAATAATAAAAAACTAATAACAAAACTTACAGTAAACTTCTGAAACCAATAAAACCAATTGTTGGCAACATATTTAAAACAAATTAAAAAACGAAATACAATTTTTTGGAATTATGACATTCGATTTCTACTAGAGCCATGCTGTGGCATTTAGTGGTCTAGTCATAACTCCCTGTTGACTCAGATAGTTTCTTGAAGAATTCAGTGTCGAACACTCATTCAGAGAGTAAAGAGTCTTATATTATTTGACCCCACGATTTGAAATAGTAACTTTATTTATGTTTTAAATACTTTAAGAAAATTTTACGAAATATTAATCGTAAAATTTCTTAACCATATTCATTTTATTCATTTTATATTATATTTTTTGATCATTTTTATAATCTTAAGAAAATTTTATTCAACAGGTTTTTCGTACGAAGAATTCTGAACTTGCTGAATATGTTGTAAAAGCTTATTTTCTTATGATTTTTATATATTCTTTCTCTCGTTGTTTCCTTATGCAAAACTCAGGCATTTATGCAGCATGAAAAATATCTGAAATGGATCCCTACCATTTTTGATTTCACACTTTATTTCTAATAGTTGTTGGTATTCGTTTGTTATCTTTTTTTATTTTTGTTGATTTATGTTTGGAATTTAGGACACAAACTTTTATTTTTTGCTTAATTTTATACACCGTTAGATTTGATTTATACAATTTACTTGAAAATCTAGTTATTTTATCTTTTATTTCTTAAACTAACTGTGGCAACCCTCTTCTGTTTCCACAAATGGAAAAACATCCCACTCATGATAAGGGTTTTCAAAAAAGCATAAAAATCTAAAATTAACGAAGAACGACTGCGTCCATACGTGAGTGTGATCTTTGCAGCACAATCTTTACCAACACAAATAATTTCATTTCTCTATTAAAGCCTTCCAATGCGACTAGTGCAGCAAGGCAAACTCGTAAAATCGGACATTTGGGGCAAAGGCCATTTAATTGTCGTATTTGTCTTTTGTGGCCATGAACGCAAACCCACCGGCGAAAGGACGTTTAAATGTGATTTTTGTCCGATGGCATTTGTCCAGCGTGCAAATTTGGTCCGTAGCAAGATATCATTTGAATTAAAATTACATAAAATGCAACATATGTTTAAGGTCCTTTAAGCGTAAACGTTTATTAGACTATCATATACAGCCCATTCAAAAGAGAGAACGGCCACACAAATGTCAAGTATGTGGCTCTGGATTTGACTATCAAGAACACTATAAGCCTGCGAAGTGTGTGGCTGAAATCTTCGTGTGATATACAATCAACTTTGGTAATTTCTTTACATATTTAAACGAGTTTGATATTATATTTCTTTTTGAAACACATGTACTCGCTGATAAACGTTCACTTTTTTCTTGTCTTTTAAAAGATTTTGTACTTTTTTGGCAAGATGCCTCAAAAAATAATATTAAAGGGCGAGCCATAGGTGGCTGTTTGTATGGTTTTAAAAAGAACATCCAAAATAAATATGATTTAAAATTTCATGTCTCAAGTAACGGTGTTACTCTTTCTTCTAAAATTAATGATATTTTCTTTCACTTTGTTCCAAGTTACCTCAATTGTACTAATTGGGAGCAGGATTTTGAAAAATTTACAAATTTAATAAACAATCTTAATGATGTACCACTTTGTGTAATTGGAGATTTAAATGCTCGTGTTTCCCATACACAAATTCTTGATGATAATATATTGGTAAATCTTCCGTTAATCTCTACATCTCGCATGTCTAAGGACAATACCACCAATCGTGAAGGTAGAAAGCTATTGGAATTTCTGGAAATCACTGGAGGTATTATACTAAATGGACGTATAAAGGGTGATTTGGATGGTGAATATACATTTTGTGGTGTTATGGGAAGTTCAGTTATAGACTACTGTATCTGTTCGCCTTCTGTTTTGAAACTCGTATCTGACTTCCGCATTTCTAGCAAGCCTTATTCAGATCACATGCCATTAGTCGTTTCGTTTTGCTCAAAAGATAGTACCCCCTTTAAAGATTTGCAATTTCCCCCAAAGCTTCCTTGGATTTCAAATAGATTAAATAATTATGTAAGTGAGCTCGATAACCTCTCTAACACGAGTTATATACAATCAAATATACCAATTGATGATAAAATAAATATTTGCACAGGTAAAGTTCGCATTGCTGCAGGTCCTTGTTCGCTCAAAAAATGTTTTGACCCCAAAAATAAGTGGTTTGATTTGCAGTGCTATAATGCTCGCAATAAAATACACAAGGCACTAAACAAATACCGCAAAACAGGTTCTGAATTTTATAGAAGAAAGTATATAGATTCTAGGTCAATTTATACAAAAATGTGTGCTAACAAAAAGTTTAAATTTAAAATAAACAATATTGAACAACTTAATACAGTTACTAACAGTTCGGATTGGTGGAAACTTGCTAACTGTATGAAAAATAATAAACCTTGCATAGGAAACAATCTCAGTATTACCAATTTTTATGATCATTTTAAATCCCTCTTATGCGAGGCGGACTTTGAAAGTGCAGTTTCTTGGAATTTGCCCAATTTTATAGATCCCTTTCTAGACTCTCCATTTGAGATGAGAGAACTTAAGCTGGTTTTAAAAACTACTAAACTTTATAAAGCTCCTGGTGAAGACAGAATTGGGTACGAATTTTATAAATTCGCACCCTATAGATTTTTATATGAAATTTTGTCACTGCTTAATTATATTTTTCTGCATGAAGAAATCCCTAGCACCTTTCAGAGCTCTGTCATAATTCCCTTGTTTAAAAAAGACAGCTGGCTGAATGCAAACAATATTTTAAGTGAATATCAAGCTGGGTTTCGCAAAGAATATTCGACTATTGACAACTTATTTAATTTAACCAGCATTGTAAATCTAGGTTTTAACCAGAATAAAAAAACGTTTGCATTTTTTGTAGATTTTTCTTCGGCTTTTGATAACATCCCACGTAACTCACTTTTTTACAAACTTAGTCGTTTAGGGCTATCCAGTAAAATTGTGGCTCTATTAAAAAAATTATACGGAAATACGACCAGTAAAGTTTGGGATGGTCGCACAGTTTCTGAAGCATTCACTGTCTCCCAAGGTGTAAGGCAAGGGTGTTTACTTAGTCCAGCTCTGTTCTCGCTGTACCTTAACGACCTCCCTGATTTCTTGCCGGGGGGTGTACCTGTTGCAGGCAGTGTTGTAAAAGTTTTGTTATATGCAGATGACATCGTCTTACTGTCTGTCTCTCACGATGGCTTGCAGTACATGATTGATGCCCTACACACTTATTGCATAAATTGGGGTCTAAAAATTAATCTCGCCAAATCTAAAGTTATGGTATTTAGAACAAGTAGTAGATACAGTAGTAAACTTTCATGGAAGTATGGTAACTGTGTGATCGATGTAGTCAACGAATATAAATACCTTGGTATTACGTTAACGTACAACTTATCTTTTAAGAAACATCTTGTGACAAAACTTTCGTCATCCAAAATGGCCATAAATTCCACCTGGTTAAGTTATATTCACCACCCGAAAATTGAATTTTCAAACAAACTCAAAATTTTTCACACTGCTGCAAAATCTATAATGTTTTATGGCGCTCAGATATGGGGATTTCATAGATACGATGAAGTAGAGAAATTGCTGAGATATTTCTTAAAGAAAATTTTATTTCTTCCTATGAATACACCCAATTATATGTTACATATTGAAACACGTCTACCTTCTTTATTTTTGGAAACATTAAATTTACATTTTAATTATATTGGAAAAGTTTTGAATCTTTCTTTGAACAGACTACCTCGTGTGTTAGCTGAAGAAACTATTCAGCAAAATATTTCCTGGTTTTCGCAATGGGGTAATTTATGCACTGAAGGTGGTATCAATTTAGACATGGAAATTTGGAGAAATAATTTACGTCATCATCAAGATATTCTACTGAATGTCTTAAATTTGTTAGAAGTTGATAATTTTGTTGCTAGTGCCAGAAATCCGCGTTTTGGTTTCCATGATATGTATCCAACGTTAATATATGATTTTCCTCTCTATTTTCAAGATGGTAATTCGGCTTACATGGTTAGCTTGATAATGAAAGCTAGAGGTGGTTTATTAAATTTGAATGCCTGTTCCTCTTATGGGAGAGCTTCAAATTTATGCTCTCTGTGCAATTTTAATGAACAAGAAGATACTTATCATTTTATTGGTAGATGTCCAATTTTCTCGGGGTTCAGACTCCACTGTTTTGGCAAAAGAATTCTTAAAGCTGATGAAGTTTATGCAATTTTGAATGGCGAGAATTACATGCTCTTATTTAAATTTATATCAAGTTGTTTAAAGTATAGAGAACTAATCTTATCTGAATTCCGTTAACTAGAAAATAATAATTTAAAAATATCAACAATGTTCTAAACATATTATTATGCCAATCAGACACACAACATTTAATGTTATGTCTTTTCATGATTTAATCATTGTTATACCTTTTTGTAATTAATTGTACATACATATATATATTTTGTAATAAATCATTCATTCATTCATATACAATCAACTAATGCATCCATGCGAGTAACTTTTTGGTGTGCGTTTTGGACTGGCGGAGTGATTGGAAAGTATTTTTAGTTCAACGGTTTTACAAGGCATGTGCAACCTGCACCATAGCAAGTAAAACAATTGTGACACTAAAGACCCAGTTTTCAAGCCGTGTCATTTCCCGATTTTGCGCTTTTTTTCTTTAGGGCTATAAATGGATGTAGAAATTGGGTATTTTTGGAAAATTGAATTTTTCAAAAATTTTGATTTACATAGGTAATACTATTTGTTATAAATGTTTATAAATGGCCATTGTCCCCCATGGAAAATATCGAAAAACAAATTTAGGAGTCTGCAATAAAAAGGGAGAATTTGATTAAAATAAATATGTACATATATATGTACATTAGGGTTGTAACCAATTTTTTGGCACGAAAATCATAATCATTTGTAATTGTTTTTTATTTAAAAATTTATTATTTTTTAAATTACTAAAAATTACATACATACATGTATAACTAAAACAAGAAAAATTATGAGTTAGTTATTGTCAGATAAAAATTTAAGATTTAAAGTTCGAGGAGATTTACAGAAAGGATAAATATCCTGAACAACTTCAATGGCACGCTCCGCACAGATATTACTTCTTTGTTGGTTTTGGATTATTGAATCATCTTTTTTCCAATGCTTAATAAAGCAGTTTTTACCAGCTTCAAATCTTGAAAGTGATTGATATAAAACATCGAAGTTGTCGTTATTGGTCTGAAAACCATATGTCAAACCATTTTCCGCAGATAAACTCGCATATCGGATACAAGTCATTCTGATATTTTGGTATTAATACATGAGCTCTTGAGTTCCAACGAGCGTTACTTATTGGGGGTAAAGGTTTAAAATTTATATTTAAAATTTTTTTGGTTTCTTAAAAGAATCTAAATGCAGTTCCTTGTTCAAACAAATACTGCATGTCGTCGCGCCATTTAATATTTTTATTGTCAAGCATTTCACTATTTTGAATGTAGCTCTGTTTTAAGTTGTTGTAATTCAAAATCAATTTCCTCACAAAACTGGAACCGAGCAACTCATCCATTACGTGCCAAAATATCAAATCCAAAATTTGGTGTTGACAACTAATATATTGTGGTATTTCCAATCTCAGGCTTTTAAAAAATTCCTGCAAATGTGTAACCACATCATTTATCTTACCGGTGTTGTCTGAGGTTGTATCAAAAATAATAATTTTTATATTGTTTCTTAAATCAAACTTGTTTTTTTTATAATTAATTTATTGTATTTTCAATATTTTTGAACTAACAATAATTACTCATATCTTAAGTATAAAATAAAAATATACTTTTTAAGTCCATCCAGTGCTAGACAAAAATAATGTCTTTTTAGTCGAATGTAACCAGGTTCATTCAGCATGTTACGCGCCAAAGGATTTGAATGAGATTCAAGCCTGTTTAGATATGTGACTGCATGTATTGCTTTTCTGCTTTGACTATTCCATCAGTCCTTGTAAATGTTCGAATTTTGTATATACCAGGGAGCAGATATAATCATATAGTATCTTATTTTGGCGCCTTTGATTTTTTTCTACATTGCTAGCTGAGGCAGTGCCCCATAATTGAATTCCATAACACCAAATTGGTTTGAGGATCGACTTGTACTGTAGAAGTTTACAATCTAAGCTCAGGGTGGAGTTTCAGCTAATAAGCCAATTAAGTTGTACTTCTTTTAATTTAATTTGTGTTAACTTGAAATATATGTTGCTTTTCCAGGTAAGGCCACGGTCAAGACGTATACCCAGGTAATTGATGTCTGAAAGCTGCGGTATCATTTGGTTATTTATGCTAATAAGATGGCATGAGTTCCTACGCAGTGTGAAAGTTATATTTTTGTTCATTCTCTTTTATTCTCCATTTTCTAGCCATTTTTCCAAATTGTAAAAGTTGTGATGCTACTTGGGCACTTTCATCAATAATCAAAAAAGCTGTGTCATCTGCAAATGTGCGGACTAGAGTGCTATTTGGAATATCTGATGTGTACAGTAAATATAAAATTGGTCCCAAAATACTACCTTGAGGAACTCCGGCTTCAATGAGCTGAGGCGATCTTAAAAAATATCCTTCATTTAGTAAAAACTTGCGATTCTTTAAATAATTTTTTAAGATCTTATAAAAGTTTTCGGGAAAGTTCAGCTTTAACTTAAATATTAGGCCTTCGTGCCAAACCTTATCGAATGCTTGAGAAACGGTGATAAAAAGCGCAGAAATGTTTTTTTTTTTTTTCAAAGTATTTTTAAATACATTTACAAATCTGTGTGTTTGTTGGATCGTACTATTTTGTTTTCTGAAGCTGAATAAGTGGTTCGGAACACATCCTTTCGCGCTAAGAATTGGATTTAGCTTAGTTATTAATATCATCTCAAACAACTTTGACATGTTTGATAAAAGGATTATAGGTGTGTATGATTCTACTTTTGTGTGATCTTTTCCTGGTTTAGGAATCATAGTAATAGAAGAGACCTTCCACTCTTCCAATAATTCTGCGACTAGGGGCTTTTTTGGTGTTTAAATCCGTTACTGCCCTTTCAATATCGCTAAATTAAAATTTTGGAGGTACTACGGCACTAGTCTCTACTGGTGGCAACTCAGCTATATCAGTACATACATTTGGGGTGAAAATATTCTTCAAATTTCCAACAAATAAATTGCCTTTTTCGGCATCATTTCTTTCCCAGCCTTCACAAGAAGTTTGCAAGGGAGGCTTACGTACAATTGGTCTTTTAATGTTCCTACATGCACGCCATAATGAATAATCTGATTGTGCAGTTGCGTCTAGGTCTTCCAAGTAGTTTTTTAGAGATGCTACTCTTCGAGATTTTAGTAGCTGTCTTAGCCGTTTCGTGCAGTCTAGATTTGAGTTGAGAAGATCTGTGTGATTGCCACTATTCGAATTTTTCTTTTTTTAGCCAAGAGCCGCTCGACATCTACAAAATAAATTTGATTGTATCTAGCTTGTTGTCGGGTTACTGTCCGGTGTTGGGCAGCTGTTTTAAATTAGACTCTGCTCCACGTCTTCTGGTGTTCTTAGCGGTATATTTTCCGAACAGTGAGTACTGAGATACTTTCTATATTTCAACCAATTAACTCTTGTGCAAGTTGTTGGGGACACGATATATAGCTGGTTCCATATATAGACAATACTGGGTGAATGATCTGAGGATAATTCGACTGACGCTTCAACTTTAATAATTTCTCTCAGAATAGCCTTAATCACGCCAAAAGCAATAACATCAGGTATTTTTTGTCGAACAGTAGGCCAATAGGTGGGTTGTCCACTCAATATCACATTCAGACGCATTTTTGAAATAGTGTCAAATAAAACACGACCTTTGGGAGTAATTGGTCTTGATCCCCAAAACGTATGTTTAGCGTTGTAGTCGCCTGAATCTATGAAGGAGGGACCTAGTGATTTGTAGAAGTCGCTACATTGACTCTCTGATATTTAAAATCTAGGAGGTGAATAGATCGGAGAAATAACTAAGCTTTGATGAAATTCTTCAAGACAGATATTTGTTGCTTGAAGGTAGTCCTCATTCATTTTTGTGTTGGCGTAAGCCGTTTGCGTTCCAGAAACATATTTTTAAACAGTTCATGGTTTGCTAAGTACCGCCTGCACCACCATAGATTGCATGCGAACCATTTCTTGCTTCATGCTGCTCATAGAGCTCATAAAACTCTTTAACGAATGCACTAATGTTTCGATGCTTGCTTCGAGAAGATTGTCATTACCAGATGGTGTTTGTTCTTTAGGTTCTGGGTGCAAATTTAGAGTAGAATTGGTTGTCGGTGTCGCTTTGTGTGCTGAAATATTATTGGATTTCAACATATCCGCGTATGAAATATGTTGGGTTGTTGGTTGAGCTAACTGAGGGTAATGAGCATTTGCTCGATATTGTGGCTGCCTAGTAGGTGTATTTAATTACTGAGTTGACTTCCTTACCATAGAAAATACTGGACAGCTTCTGTAGTTAGCAGTGTGGTTTCCACCGCAATTACTACATCATCCTTTGGTTTGTCGCATTGGGCGGAACAATGTTGCTCGCCACACACAACGCAAACCGTAGGCAACTTGCAGTAAGCTCTTGTATGACCGTATTCTTGGCAATTTCAGTACTGAACGGGTCCTGATCGCTTATGTGTTCCTCTACACTTATCCTGTAGAGTAATTCTTTAATGCCGTTAAATATAGTATTTACCTTTCCATCATTCAAAACAAGTACTCCGAGATATATTTCTTTAGATTCTTTTTTTTTAAACTATCACTTGTATTTCCTTTCCTTTAATTCTTTTTGTGAAGACACCAAAGTTCTTCCTTCAATTGTTCTTTTAACTGTTTTTCTTTTTGTTCAGTCGATTTAATAGAAGCCTTGTAAATTGCTGGTTGATAAGGTGTATAAATAGTAACACCAGAATCGGAAAGTTCTTTACAAATTTTTGCTGCTTTTAGTACTAATATGTACCTTATTCACCAATGTTACCAATGGATGTATAGTAGAGGGTTTGGGCTTAAGATGAGCTGGGGGTAGATTTCTGATTCTTCAGATAAATAATTTTCATCAAAATCGCAACTAGAAATTGACTGCAAATCACTTTGAATATTCTGAATATTATTTATTTTATTAACATCAAAAACATTCTTCAAGTCATCACAATCTTTTCGTCTTTTAATACTTTTGTGGTTTAATGATATGAGATTTTCAATTTTTCTGTTTACAGATCTCACGAATACCGTTGGTATCCAGATTGTGGAATTTTTCAACTGATTGGAAACAGTTCTTGTAAGACATTTTGGAACACTTAAAGCGCGGACTTGAACTAACAAAAATATTATTTAACAAAATTTTAAATTATATCGTGGCCTTCTTAATGCAATGTTAAATATTCATAAGTTAATACGGAGTTTTTTATTCATTTTTAATTTTTTTTTGTTAAAAAACGTTAAATATACATTTTGGTTTGCGGAAAAATAACTTATCTTTAAATATTAATGAAATTTCATACTTGAGCTATTTTTTGTTTTAAATTAACATATTATTAATATTTCTTAACTAACAAGAAAATTAAAAATGCTCAAAACTTCATATGTACCATGGTATAATAATACAGGTAAAACTGTTAGAACAGCTGTTTAAATTTGCTTATCTGAAAATGTCAAACCTTGTATAAAACTCTGTTCGCGCACTTTAAAATAATTTTAAATAATTTTTTTTAAATAATACAATTTTTTATATTACTCAGTGCCTTGTAAAATAATTGTCGTATTTTATTCAATCCTTTATTTAACTTGCAATGTCTATTTAAAGAGAAGAAAAATGTTTTTGTTTTTAAGTAAAACTTTGCAACTAAATTTAAATCAGCTCCCATAGGCGGAATTTGGTATGCGACATAACCTGATGATAATAGAATAACATGGTCAGGTAGATTTGATGCTGTTGCTAGGGTCATATGCAACCCACTTAATTTCTGATTAGCTTAAAGCAACCATATCGCCTTAGGCTCGTTAGATTTAGTTCACAAGTACTGCATATTTATTTAGGTGGCCTTCCTATATTTGCAGGGTCCCTGCATTTCTACATAGTCCCTGAAATCCAAAATGTAGGGGCTCTTTAGAATGATGACAGTGTGCCTTGGTTTTTACTTGTACAGGTGACCAACCATAATAACTTTGAAAACTGAACTTAAGCAATTTATTCTTGATCAAAATGAATTTTTGGAGATTTATCTTTATAAATTGTAACTTTTAAATTAAATATCATTACTTATGTTAAACAAATATCTAAAATCTTTTTATACTTCTTTTTTCTTATAAATGCTTTATTTTACAAATAATTTATTTTAATTCTTTAAAGTAAATCAGTTTCATTTATTATTATAATGTTTAGTTATTTGTATTATAATGAATAATTTGTCATAGAAGTGTTTGCGAAAAATGCTCATGTTATTATAGTTTTCTTTACATTTTAGTAAAAAAATAGGCAAGCACTTCTATTACAAATTATTACTTAAAATAAAAACAATTAAACATTATAATAAAAAATAAAACTGGTTTACTTTAAATAATTAAATTATATGTAAAAGGAAGCATTTTTAAGAAAAAGTTTTAAATATTTAATACTCCGGACATAGAAGTATAAAAAGATTTTAGATATTTGTTAAACATAAGTAATGATAATTAATTTGAAAGTTAAAATTTATAAAGATTAATCTCAAGATTAATATTGCTTAAATTCAGTTTTCAAAGTTATTCTGGTTAGCTAAGATAACCAAGGCACACTGTCATTATTCTAAAGAACCCTTACATTGTGGGTTTCAAGTAGGGGACTCTGTAGATATACAGGGACCTAAAGACGATATGTCTGCTTTAAGCAAGTCAGGAATTGAGTAAGCTGCATATGGCTCTAGCAGCAGCATCAAAATAAGTCATGCTATTTTATTGTCATTAGGTTACTCCGAATACCAAATTTCTGCCTACAAGAACTGATTTAAATTTAGTTACAAAGTTTTATTAGAAAAACACATATTTTTTCTATTCTTTAAGTAAACATTGCAAGTTAAATAAAGGATTGAATAAAATACAGCAATTAGCTCACAATGCATTGAGTAATACGAGAATAAAAAAGCTGTATTTTGCTTTAGAAATTCATACTAATTTTTAAGTACGCGAACAGAATTTTATACAAGGTTTGACATTTCCAGATAAGCAAATTTAAACAGCTGTTCTAACCGTTTTACCTGTATTATTATACCATGGTATATACTATGTCATTTAAGGACAGTTTCTATTAGATTGAAGCAGTCTAACATTTTTAATCTACAACTCCAATTTACACCTCAAATAATTGATTTTTTAAGTTTTCATTATTGAAGCTCTTTTACATTTTTTACTCTGCATGTTCTCACATGACTAATCCACGTTATCTGATAAATATCCCGAACAAACTGCTTTTCCGAAAAGAGAATGATAAAAAAAAACCTTAACGCTTCTTTAAACATACCCAAATATAAAATGTTTTACATTAAGAATACTATTAAACAAAATAATATCAAGTTAAATATTTCATCTATGAATAATTTGCATATCAATACCAGTACAAGTACAACGTAAAAGAAATGCTCTGTTGTATACAAGCTTTTACACAGATGGATTGTTTCCTTTCAGCCAGATGTATGATTAAATGGCGGAATGTTTTTATCCTTACAATGCACAGTGGAAGAAATAGCCAGTTTATCTCAAATTTTGAATATTGGGAAGCTAGATGAAAGCATACATATTTCTTTCATCGTGATTATTTTCAAATTTATAGTCTTATTATTATTTTGCGGCCCATTATTATAACTTACCAATAGCTAAAGTTATGATTTTTATCTGAGCGATAAGTAGTTTCTCGTTATTATAAGAAAGCTGAAAATAACCTTTAACTATTACGTACTTTAAAGGCAAGTTATAGTAACGAGCCTTAGCCTCGTTATTATAACGAAAATTCGTATAGCTCCGATAAAATTCCAACTTTAGCTATTACCATGTTGTAATAATGGTACTAAGTCTTTAACAATGTTTTTGTTAATGGTACATTTACATTGCATCGAAATCTAGTACATACACTGAACCCAATTTCGTAGGAAATATAAACGAAAAAAGTTAGTAGAACCTTAACGAAAAAAATTGTTTAATGAACTTAATTTTTATTCAAATCTATATACGATTTATTCATACAAAGTAATTGTATTTAAATCTCAACATAATTTCTTGTGTTAAAAACATATTTCAATAAAACCTGTCGATTCTAAGAAAAACAACCCATAAATTAGTTAAATTTACAGCCCTACATACAAAACTTATCCGTTGACTGAATTTTCGTTTATTTTACTACGAGCGAACGACAAATTTCTTCTTCGGTATATTCGTCGAAAAAAATAAAATAGATTTGTGTATATGAAAATGTGCACAAGCGTCGACGAAATCCGTGGTACATAACGAACTCTACGATAAGTTTATTTCTATTTCTTATGCATACGAACGACAACTAAATTGGTGCAGTGTGACCGTTTTTCTTTTTTTTTTTTTGCACTTTATGTATAACACATAATTAAAATAAAAATTTTTTAAATATATAATTTTGTTTTAAATTTATTTTATTTTAATATTTCTTCTTTAAATTTGTGTTTTTTTCCGTTGAGAAAAAAATGGATAAAGGGAAAGTAAAAAAGAAAGTAATAAATATAATCTGTTGTGAAAGGATATAAAAATATACAAAAAAACAGAGATTTGCTAAAATTTTGTTCTTCCCCATTGTGTTATAAGTGTACGAAGTTCATCGTTCGTCTCAGTTGTGTTTATACAATAAATAAAAATGGTTTGCGGCGTTTTGTTGAAAATCTATTAATATAATAAACAGTAAATCATTTCCTGTCTGTCTGTCTGTCTGTCTGTCTGTATGTATGTCTATCTGTCTGTCTTTCTCTTTGTCTTTTCATCACGTAAAAACTACTGGATGAATTTTAACAAAATTTTGTGAGGAGGTACCTTTGTATCCTGATTCCAATATATTATACTTTTTTCCAAAAATATCTTATTTCCAAGATAAAGTGGAAAAAAGCAGTTCAAGTACGCCGATTATTTTACCGATTTAAAAGTACTTTACTCTAGATCATCTTTTATTTTTGAAAGCAGTATATTTTAAGCAATGTGGCGAGAGAAATGGAGCTGTTTTAAAATAATAAGTAACTCACCTCATGTCTATCTTTTACAGAGATTTACAATAATTTTTAGAGAAATGGAGCTGTTTTAAAATAATAAGTAACTCACCTCATGTCTATCTTTTACAGAGATTTACAATAATTTTTAGAATTATATAAAGTAAATACGTAAAAGTCTTAAAATTTGGTGTGGATTACTTTCAAAGCAAAATTCAACAAAATATTGTCAAAACGCATACAACGTGTGTGGGTACAGCTAGTTAAAACTAAACGAATAACTTTTCAATTTTGTTTTCAGATTATGTTGAAGATAATGTTGCAGATAAAGATAAGAATTAAATATAAAAATTAACTTATATTTTTAGTTAATTTTACTTTTTTTAACATATTTACACCCTATTAAATAACGAAGAGAAAATAGCCATATTGAAGAAATTTCTTTACGAAATTCGTAGATTTGACTAAAGATAATGTTAGTTGTATAATAATCTACTTCAATTCTACACGCCATTTTACAGTATGTAGGTAAATTTCTGGTTCAGTGTGGTTTTGACCAAATTTTACTAAGAAATACTACACTCTACAAGAAAATTTAAAAAAACAAAAAATAAACAAAAGTTGAAATTCATAACATCTATAAAATTTTGATAAAACAATAAAAATGAAAAATATAAATAAAATTAAATATATAATTAAAATGTGAATTAGAAAAAAAGTCAATCAATGAAATCTTGACAGCGAAATCTTGCTTGTGACAAAAAAAAAGCAATGTAAACGATGTGGATTTTGAAAAGATTTCAATTCAAATCTACTAGATTTTGCTGTAATATAAATTTCCTATAAGAATGAAATAATAATTTTGTTTTGGCATAAAAACTAAATTTTTATTAGTCAGAAGTTCTTTATTGTAAAGAGATAAAGAAAAATTACACACAAGCAGATTGTAATGTATTATAGGACACTAAAAATATTCACATAATTTTTCATAAAAAACATGTTAAAAGTCAAGAATGTTAAAATATTTTTGAGTGAATATTCAACTACAGAACATGCCCATATATTTCAGTTCTGAGGTGAATGAGAAAAAATGTTTGAAGCTAGAAGCTGTTTCGACTTAGAAACCACAAATTTGATGAATCCTAAGATGTTTGAATGAAAACGAACATTACAAAAAATCCGAATCCATTTCCAATAACTATACATTTTAACAATCCTATTTATTTAAAAAATGCTTCAAAATTCTTTAAAAAAAAACTTTCAATCTATTCATACGCAATTTTAACGAGAACTTCAATCAATATTCCCTCCTTGAACAATCGTAAGTGTGTAAAATGTGCGTACAACCCTAGTGTTCTTTGAACAATATATCTATATATTTACTATATATCTATATTCATAAATCTTAGATGTAATTCCTAAAAATGAATTTTTCCATGGAACACTATTACTTGTGATGGCAATTTATCTTTATTATATCTGAAATTAATCACCTATTTCGCAAAAAACTGTCTTTCAATTAAGAGAGAATAAACCGAACATAAGCCTTACTTCAAAGCAAGTGTTAAAGTCAGGATTGAAAAATAGATTAGTCGTTTCGCCTACTGTACAAAGTTGATAGAAAAAGTGTTTTCTACCAAAAGAAGCATGGAGCGAGAACGAATTATCCACACAGCAAGTGTGTGTATTTTACTTTGTGTCAAGCAAAAAAAAAAAGGTTGTGTAGAAAAGAAAGCAGCATCAAATAAATAAATTAATTTTATATTTTCAATAAGAATTTGTCATGCAAACATACCAAATTCTCTACCAAGGAAATAGAAATAAAAATAAAATTAAAGATTCTGAGGTGGAACAATGTGCGGCGAGAAACAGGATACGAGTAAAAGTCAATTACACAACAAATATTGTGGTTGGCATTACGACCAATAATATGGCAAGCAATTACATACTTTGAAGCAGTCATATTGCTTCTATTACAATTACATTCATGTCTTGTTATCGTTAAATTTATAACTAGGATCATCAATAAAAATTTAATTATTTTTCATTATGAACACGCCCACATAATTTTTCAAAAGTCAGTTGCAGGTTTTAGTGGCTTAAAATAATGTTGAGTCTTTTTTAAAGAATAGTTATATGTAGCACGTACCTTTTATTGTCGTACGCTGTATTAAAATGCAGAGTGTTCTTTTTTTTTTTTTTTTTTCTTTTATATTTTTATAGATTTAATATCAATTGATGTAAATGCAACATCTATTATTTTACCTCTCACATTCACAACTTAAAAAAAAAGTTATGCTTGTAAGACAATTTGAATGCAGATTTTTAAATTATAGTAAATACTTATGTGTATAATAAATTTACATTATTCTATTTCAGACTATTATTTGCACAATATTGCCAACAACAACGATTTGGCAATATGTAGTTTGCTTATAACCTTTTAAAAGCATTGTAATATATATTAATGGGCTAACACTTTCTTTAAATTCGTCAGGGTGGTAATCAGAATAAGCAGGTATAGCTTATCTCCGTTTAAACCTGTGTGTAAGCTTTAGAGAGTGTAGTAAGAATTTAGAGAGTGTTTGTTCACATAAAAAAATAAACCCAAAATGTGGTGTCTATCTCGCGAGTTGGAAGAATTTTACAATTTTATTGTTTTTAAGAATATCACATTGTTTTATAAATGTTAACAAAAGCTGTTGTTTGAAAAATTCAACATGAAATAATGCCCATTTGCTTTATTTGACAGCTTTGATAAAATGTTGCAAGAAACATTTCAATGTTTTTCCACAGTAAAAACAACTTCTGTAACATTTTTTCATGACTTTTTCATACAAATTTTTTACGTAAAGCCTAGTACTCTGTTAGAATTTGTGGAAAATGTTGAGCAACATCTATTATTTCACACAGAAAATTTGATATGTGGTGTCTACCTCACGATTTGGAAGAATTTTACGATTTTATTGCTTTTAAATATATCACATTCTTTTAAAAAAATTTGCAAACTAATTCCACATGAAAGAATGCTCATTTGCTTTATTTTACAGTTTTGATAAAATGTTGCCAGCAACATTTCATGTTTTTCCACAGTAAAAACAAAGTACATCTTCTGCAACATTTTTTCATGATTTTTTCATACAAATTTTTTATGTATGTAGTTTGACAGTATTCCGCATGAAAAATTAAACAGAGTACCAGGCTTATGTAAACAGCATTCCGCATGAAAAACTGAACAGAATACTGGGCTATATATACGGCCTCCCGATTTTATATGAACATTTTTTATTCTACTACATGTATGGTAAAGTCAAATTTGACACACATCAGAATACGATTTTATTTAATTAAAATTAAACAATAAACAAGAAAAATAATCAAACTCCCGTCCACATGGCTAGCGAAACTTGGAACAATACTGTTATTAAAACAGAATTCGAATATTTAAATGGTAGATGTATTAATCATTTCAATTTCTCTTTATATTTACTTATTCAAATTTTTAGAATCCAATTTACCGGACATGGAAACGCAATACAAAAGCTTGCTCTTCGATGACAACTCCATTCGTAAACGTTTCATGCGCAAAGTCTATTTAATTCTACTGGCTCAACTGCTGATGACCCTTGCAATAATTGCAATTTTTGTTTTTAGTACAACTCTATCGGAATTTGTTGTGCAAAATCCAGTGATATTTTGGCCAGCTTTCCTTGTCCTTTTAGTGACCATGTTAATTATGACTTGCTATGAAGATGTAAGGCGTCAGACACCTTTAAATTACATATTTTTGGCTATCTTTACATTGACTCAATCTTTGCTGTTGGCCATTATAGCATGTCAATTTGACTCGGTTGAAATATTGTTTGCAGTAGGCACTACGGCAGCCATATGTTTAGCTTTGAGTCTGTATGCCTTGCAAACGAGATATGATTTTACAATGATGGGCAGTGTGTTATTAATTTCACTACTTGTATTTTTATTATTTGGAATTTTTACGATATTCTTTCCGGTCCGTACAATGTTGTTAGTGAACAGTTCGCTGGGTGCTGTGCTTTTCAGTGTTTATATGGTTTATGATACCCAACTTATGATGGGAGGCAAACACAAGTATGCATTAAATCCCGAGGAGTACGTATTTGCTGCATTGAATCTATATTTGGATACTGTAAATATATTTTTATATATTTTGTCATTAATATCATCGGGCAGATCTTAGTATTGTATATTTTAATTTATTATTTTGAGAAATAAATTGCAATCCTCGTTTAAATATACGTTTATTGGACCTTTTTCTGTCGGCATTTATTTTATAAAAAAACAATTTATTGTAAATTTTGTTTAGCGGCAAAACGGACAAATTCAGTTCGGAGTTGAAATGATTCCGTAGGTTTAATTCCGATTGCAATAGTTTTAGTCGATGTCTTTAAATCCAAAAATACAAAGATAGTTTCACTCCAAAATTTTTTTTCGTTTTAGAAGCAAAATACCGAATCCATTCCATGTCCGAAGGATAGGTGTTGTATTTTTGTCGATTTAATAAAACCTAACAGACTATTTTAGCATGTCACCAAATGTAAAATACCAAGTGTGGTTTTGCCTCTGCGGATTATGGAACCGACTGCAAATTAGCTCTGATGAGGGAGGATGGAAAAAGCAATCAAATTACACGGAGTGAAACTAGGTTTGATTTCAATAAAAAAGAAAATACTGTCTTGTAAATTCCACTTGAGATTTATTTCACAATTCTGATAAAAATACTTAACTATATGAATTTTATAATTAATAACAATTGAAACTACCATGTAGATAGATACGAAGAGTACTAATGACGGACGTAGCATTCTGCTCTGCTGGTGTCTAATTTTTCTTTATCTCTTTATAATTAAGAACTTAAGCCTAAATAAATAATTTATTAAAAATACTTAACTTAAATTGTAGATTTACTTATTATTATAATAATTTGAACTGCAAAATTAATGAAAAAAGTAACTTCAATCTTTGACAATCAGACAACGATTCGCCTCACTATCACTAACAAAAATAAATTACATTAGCTAAAAAATGGCAAATAAAACTAACTTAAATTACTCCACTCAAAAATTGCAGTGCCCCCAAGATGTGGTATTACATTACATCATCCCGATGATAAAACCGTCACCAAATTCAAAAACAAGGCGGCCTTGCAGTACTGCAACTAAAAGCGTAGCTATCTAAAAAATTAAAATAAAATAGGAAAAGAAAAAAAATAGGAAATAAAAAAATAAGAATTTTAAATGATTAAAAAATCCATTTTTTTCAAATTAAAAATTATAAATTAGATGAATTTTGCAAGGTCTCCCAGTTTATATTTACTGACTATATAGACCACGATCCAGACACGAGATATCCAAAAATGGAATATTGTGCCAATGGTTTGCCGAAAGTTCCACCTGTGATACCATTCCTAATGATCTTTGAATAAAGATTAGTTATGCGTGCTGGGGCTGAAACATAAAATTGAGGATCTGCTAACTGCAGTCCCGGGAAATCATCCAGAATTTTGTCATCGATAGACTCTCGAGGAGTTATTACTTGGTGCCTATGTCTGACCTGTGCAAAAGTTTCGACCGTCGTGCTGTTTTCAAAATTGCCCCGAACCTGTATGCAGCACATCACATTATTCCCCACTTTAACGCTTCGAACTTCCAAACGTCTGACAACCTCTTCTGCAATAATCGAGCAGTCCAAACTCGAATCTATCACTGCTCTCTCCAAAATATATCTTTCGGCTGATATTATCTTAATTATCGCGTTGACCTTAGCATGTCACAGAGCTAAATTTCGTTGGTAAAACAAAACATTTTTCGGAATGAAATGAAACAAAACATTTTTCGTTTAAACTATTAAAGACAGATTTTTATTAAAACCCTGCGACGTAATTTATCAATTCGCTGCTTAAATTAAAGAAATAATTTATCATTCCGAATTATATTATTTTATTCAGGTATTTTAAAACGAAAATGATTGTGATGAACTTCTTTTTGTTGTTTTGTATTTACTAGTTTTTCGTTTTATTTTTTTTTTATATTTTTGTCCAAATTCTTAATTATTGTTTGATTTATACCTTCTGTTGTACATTTCAAACCCCATTATTAAGAGAATGACTAAAAACTAATTCTCAATATCGATCGAAATTCATCACACCCTTTAAAAACGATCGTTTTCTATCACATACCTTTTTTCACAATTTATTTATTGTATCTTCCACGATATTTGAACTAACAATAACTACTTATATCTTAAATCTAAATTAACAATAATTATACTTTTTAAGTCCAGCCAGCGCTAGACAAAAACATGTATATTTCACGGATGCTGCTGTCATTTGCGAGTCATCCCTCTGATGCTTGGACGAGAAAGGCAATGTCCCTCCTTCTTAGACAAATGTAACCACGACCATTTAGTGTTTCAAGCTTCTTTAAATGCGTTACTGCATATTTCTGGTGTAACTGATGGCACGTTTAGAGCTTTGTGAATGTTCGATTTTTTATATACCAGTGAGCAACTGTGTTCATCCGTAGAGTCTTATTTTGGCGCCTTTGGATTTTTTCTACATTGCTAGCTGAGACAGTGCCCCATAATTGAATGCCATAACAATAAATTGGTTTTAGATTTAACTTGTACAATAAAAGTGTACAATCTAATGCGAGAGTATAATTTCTGCCTTTAAATTTTAGTAATTGCTGTCATAGCGGCCATGGTAATACACTCTCTATAAAAATATGAAGCACCTACCCATTGCGGTTCAAAAAATAAAGTAATATACGTGAAAAACGTGTCACTGATGGACCACCCTTTAGTTATTAGTAATTGTTGTAGCGTCGGAAGAACAACATCTACTGTAAACATTTCAAGTCATCTCTCTGTTATTTTTTATAGCGGCCATGGTATTACTCTTTCTATGAATATATCAAGAGTCTATCTTACGATTAAAAATTAAGTCACTATACGTGAAAAACATGTCACTGTCGGAACATACTTTAATTTGTAGTAATCATCATATCGGCCGTGGCAACACATCGCATCTTCTGTGCAAATTATAAGAGTCTACCTATTACGGTTAAAAAAAAGGTGCCACTGTCGGAAAACCCTTTAATTTTTACTGTTTTTATAGGGGCCATAGTAATACACAATTTGTGAAAATTTCAAGAGTCTATCTATTATGGTTAAAAAATTAGGCCTTATACATAAAAATCGCATCACAACACCCTTTAATTTTTAATTTATTTTTTATACTTGTTTATAAAGCGAACTTTTTAATTTTTAAGTGTATGCCTCCTACAGTTCAAGAAATAAACATATTCGTGAATAACACCTTTCCATCGGAACACCCTATAAGTTTTAGTATATTTTACTATAGCGGCAACAGCTATACATCATCTGTGAAAATTTCAAGAGTCTATCTATTACGGTTCCAGAGATAAAAGGCGCTGACAGACAATCAGACGGACAGACATTATAGCGAAAAAAATAGGGTTTCGTTTTTACCCTTTGGGTATGGAACCCTAAAAATTAATTATTCTCTAAAAACGACTAAAAAACACCTAAAATATTTGGGTAACTTTTTATATGAAATAATAGCCAATTTTGTATGAAGATTTTTTTGTATGAAGATTTAGGTCTCTTAGGCGCTTCGTGCAATCCTTAAATCTGGTTTTGAGTTGCGGATCTATTTGATTGCCACTCCCTCCGAAGTTTTCTTTTTTCTGCCACTAGCCGATCGACATCTACAGAATATATGTGATTATGTCTATCAAATGTTGGTCGTTGCGACGTCGCAGATGGTCCATCCGTTGAGTCCAATTTTCGATGACTCGAGCATTTCGACTGGTAACTAGCGAATGATACGCGTGATGTTTTCCTCCAAGGCCTGAATCGAAGCGAGTTTGTCCGCATAAAACTTAGACTTTACATATCCCCACAGGAAAAAGTCTAACGGTGTGATATCACACGATATTGGTGGCCAATCGACCGGCCCACGTGAAATTATGTGCTCACCATGTTCTCTCAATAAATCCATTTATTGATGCGATGTGTGGATAGTGACGCCGTCTTGCTGAAACCAAATGTTGCCGAGATCACGAGCTTTAATTTCAGACATCAAATACTCGGTTATCATGGCACGATAACGGTCGCCATTGACGGTTACGTTCGCACCGGCATCATTTTTAAACAAATATGAACCACTGATTCCACCGGCCCACAAACCACACCAAACCGTTGTTTTTTCTGGATGAAGTGGCAGCTCTTGAATATCTTCAGGTTGCTCTTCGTCCCAAATGCGGCAATTTTGTTTGTTTACATACCCATTGAACCAGAAATGTGCCTAATCGCTAAACAAAATTTGCCGATGTCACGTTGTTCTTGTATTGTTGTATTTGTTGTAGAGACTACACTACCTACAAAACAGTTGGCAGCTGTTGAGCCCAACAGTTACGTCTTAGAAACGGCTTGATAAATATACTTCAAAATGAACAGCTGTGAAATATAAACAATTAAAAAAAATTACAAAGCAAAAACAAAATTAAAATTATGGATAATACAGAATTTGTAATGGAGTTTTTCTTGACTGATGCCGAAAGAAGTTATCACAAATTTAGTTGATAACATAATAAACAACAACGGGGAAATGGATTCACAATTGATCCACGTAGGAGAGCGTCATAAAGCACTACTACGTCATAAGGACTACTACGAAACAATGGTTCCGCAGTATACCAATAATTTATTTAAAAACCACTTTAGAATGTCTCGTGGTACATGTGATGTAAGTTCCCAACAATCGTATGAAAAACGATTTAAATCTTCACTTGCTGAAGCCCTTCGTTATTCTGCTTCTACCATTTTTTTGCGAACGTAATACAACGAATTCATGCTTTTTGCAGCATTCGTCTTTTTTAATTTAACCGGAGGCTCATCTTCTTCTAAAATAAGTGGAGATGCAGAAGTTGACATCACACTTGACTCGCAAGTATCACTGATCGTCATTGAGGATATCTCTGGACCACAATTTGCAGTGCGGTCACATGCAAATATTTCCTCAAAAACGTCGAAATATACCCACGTAACACGACCTCTACCTTTAAAATAGATACAAAACTACATAACAGATAGGCCTGTAATTTGAATCATTTACCTGTACTGTTTTTGTTACTGTTGTCCTTTATGGTTTTATAAGTTTTCTTCGTGTTGCATAGCTTGCGATCCAATATATCTTCATCTACATTATATCCAGCTAGGTTCACACCCTGTACCATTTCGGTTTTTTAATTTTTGGCGTCCCGCAATTTGTTTTTCCTCTCCAGGTACATTTTGATTAAGTACTGGTGGCTCTACCAACCCATTTAAATGCTTGAGATCCTGGACGATCAACTAATGGAAATATATACAAATATATTTTTAATATGGCCAATATATATACATGCATATAAAAATATTTTTTATTTACCCTCATCGGCATCAACAACCGCAACCAATTCCGGATTAGCTGTGGATTCAGCCACATATTTTTTAAAAAAAAACTTCATCTGTAAGAAATTTCATATATGTATGTATGCAGCATATAATTTACTATGCTCTTAAGTAAAATTTACCCACCAGTTATCAATTTCGAGTGCACTTTCTTCATATATTTCATATATACGGTCTCCAATCCGATAGTTAGCAGACCACAATTTTTCCATTTTTATTTTAAGTTATTTTATTCTGCTGTTGTGTTGAGCGGAACTACTCAACAATGCGTTTTTAAGACAAATACTCAACGGTTGCGCAACAGTTACGTCTTCTGAATGTGCCCATTTATGTTTTAATGTCAAAAATCAATAATTCAGTATTTTTTTAAGACAGAAAAATTTGAAGAAATAAGCCAGAAAAAAATAGAGATAAAATCGCCAGATAAAGCAAAAAATAGCTCTCGCTCTGTCAAAATTGGATTTTCCAATTGCGTTGACGCCGCTATTTAGATTTGTATTTGCATTTTGTATGAATTTCTGACATTTACTCTTTACTCCTTACGCTCTTATTTAGTTTTAGCAATAACTTTGCTATATAAAGCTAAATTATAGATAAATTATAGAGAAATAAATAATTAGATAATGTTATCCTACATTATCTAATTATTGATTTCTCTTTGTTCTTAATCAATGATGTTAATGAAGAAATAGTCGAGTTCAGTTGATGAATGGAAAACTAAAGCACCATATTTGCATAGAAGATCACGCTACTTTCCTTAAGCTACACTCATTAAAATGACTGGGTATAAAATAAAGATTAATAAAGTTAAACCAATTTTTTTACATTTAATGCCATCCATAAAAACCCTTTGCAATACCATACCTAAAAACTAACACATATGCAAAAAACAATACATTCTCTTAGCCAAGCCATCTTTACTGTTCGTTTACAAAAATACACTGTCAAATATGCGTTTAAACGAGTTTATTGGCCTGTTGGCAAACACAAGATATCAAACAAAATACGAATTTTTGCCTTTTATACGAGATAGCATACCATCCAGCCGTGCTCACACACTGCGTTTGACCGCCTAAAAATTCACATTTCTGACTCTCTGCTAGTGAATAAATCATTTGACTGACTACCAATATAAGATTATATTTTAACTTCTGAGGGTTAATTGTCTTCAAAAGGTTATTTTTGCTTGACATTTGTTGGAAATATTCTAGTTTTGCTTTTGCCCCAATTGTGGCTTCAAACAATATAATATGTACATTAATAGTCATTTATTTCGCTCAGCAAAAATGGTCATTTGACCTTAAGCTTATTGGCGAAATTTTCAGTTTCTGTTGTTTCCTTCTGAATGTGTTTTTTGAAACAATAATTGACTTGGCTTAAAATTTCAATATGTGTTTTTATGTTGCCATATTTTGAGGATTTTGTGATTTAAACACAAAAATTAATTAACTTTTCTTGGCTCACATGTTGACGTTACACGCACGAGGGTAATAAAACTTTGCAACTCATTCAAACACAATATTGTTCAGATGATAATTAATCCATTAGTCATACATAACGCTGCCTCGGTCGGCAATATACTCGTACTTATGTATAACTACAGATGTGTACCAAAGAGAATGTAATGCATGCAAATGACCACTTTAATCTTGTTTTCATTCATTTAAAGCAGCATTTGCTTCAGGTGAAATGAAAACCACAAATACATATTCGCACACATGTACACAAGTATATGGGGACATGTGAATTTATAATTTCACGCATTTTGATTACATTATAGGGTTTAATAAAAGTTTATTGAGATTAAAACTTATATTTTCATTAAATTTGAAATGCTTATTTGCCAGAAAACTTCATTAAGAGAAAAGCTTCAGGAATGTATCGTACTAAAATACTGACTGACGCACTGTGGTCAATATTTTGAGATAGCGGCCAAAACTCCTTTTGGTTTTTATTCTCCGATTTTAAAGTTATTAGACTCATATGAAAGTAGACAGTAGTAAACCTCGGGAGCCAAAAAATTAGAACTCTGTTTCAACTATTTCACAGAGTACAGGGTGGTCCAAAATGGGCTTTTTAAGAATTTAGTAAATTTATGATATTTTTAGTTAATTTTTAAAGTTAAAATGATCATAACTTTTTTGTTTTTCAAGATTTTTGGAAGAAATAAATTTTGTGTTATAACTTAACTTATTTCCTATTACTGGTAAAAAAATTGAAGCTCTACTGTTTTCAGAACAATTTAAATATTTTTTTTAAAAAAGGTCAAATTTCTCGGAAATTTCCTACTTCATAGACCACAACTCCTGTGAGTCAAGCTGAGTCAAAACACAAATTTACTATTTTGTAGTCCTAACTCTTCCCTACATTCCTATATATACATATCCATGCATCGGGACTGCACTTTTTGAGCTACAGCAATTTTTCTGACCCAAGGTAAGATATTCGGTACAAATACACGTCATATTTTTTGAGAAGTTATTTGTATGTGAAAGTGGCTATTATGCATATATTTTGATGAAATTTTGTACAAGAGTTCTTATTGACCCAAAAAATAATTCTGTTGAAATTAGGAGAAGTTGGCCCATATTTGGACCTAGTCCACATAGAAGGGTGTATCAACATTTTGACAAAAATGACAATAGAACTCTCAAATTATGTGGTATCTGCCAATTCATTTGAAAAAGGTAAAAAATGATTTTATTGCCATCTAATATTACACAACTTAAATACCTGAAAATTGCAAATAAATTTAAAACCAATGGAAATAACTGGTAAAACCAAGTACCTGTTATATTATGTTTCAAAGAGGTAAAAAAGATCATGTTGAAACTTCGAGCAATAGTATATTAATCCATGCATTCATTTTTTTTCTTCATTATTGTTTAAACAATGGCTAAATTCAGTTATAGTGTTCTATCTGATATATATTTTGAACGGAAAGATGAAAACGACATTATTTTACATATAAGGAATAATCCATTCTTCAAAATATGCGACAAACAAGAAATTAAAATTCATAACTTAAAAATAAAAAACTTTTTAAATACTTTAAGAAAACGGTACAATCAATGTTCCAGAAACAAGAAATTGTTTTACTCACGCAACCAAGAATGGCTAAGAAATAAACTTATTTTTAAAAAGCCATCAGTAACTACCACGGAAACTGGAAAAGGTGGTCGACCAGCAAAGCCAATTGATAATTGTAGTGAAAAATCACGAAGACGCAAGCTTAAACATATCAATGAAGAAGTTTCTTGTAGCATCATAAAGGATTCATTTCTGCATCAAATTCAACCATCGAAAACTAAAAAGAGTAAAATTGCTATCATTGAAAAAATAGTGGAAGCAAGACCCAGACGCACAAAAAGGATTTTAGAAAGTATTCCGACACCAACTGAAGAAAATAAATTTTCTCCAGAAGAAGCATTTGCACTATTTTTGGATTTGAAAATGACTAAAAACCAATATACAGAATTGCGGAAGCGAACCAATGAAAAAAATTGTGTAATTTTTCCATCATATCGAGATATAGTTTCTGCCAAAAAAGATTACTTACCTTCACTAACTGCTATTAGTGTAACTTCAAGTTCAGCAGAAATAAAATTGCAGGATCTTCTTGAACACACTGCAGAACGATTGTTAAAGACATTTGATGCTGACTATTTAAAGAAGTTTAAAAATTACAGCATGACTTTAATTTCTAAATGGGGACGTGATGGGTCCTCTGGCCAGAAACAATATAAACAATGTAATGCGGAAAATTCACCAGATGCCAATTTATTCATTATTTAAACGTAATGGAAGGAAAGAATCCTTCCATTACGTTTAACAAAAACTTATATTGGTTCAGAGCCGTCAACTAGTAGAGCTGCAGAGATAGATGTATGGAAGAATAAAATTCCCTCGTCAACAAAATTTTGTAGACCAATAAAGTTTGCTTACAAAAAAGAAACTAAAGATGTCATAACTGAAGAAGTTGGCAAAATAACAGATGAAATTAAAGAACTTCAACCAGTGATATTTGAATTTAATGACCAATGCATCGAAGTTAACTTTAAAATGTCACAATGATCGATGGAAAAAATGCACAAGCTTTAACCGAAACAAAGTCTTCGTCAAGCTGCACCATATGCCAAAAAACATCAAGTCAATTGAGCCAACCACCAACACAAGACGATAGTTTTAATGAAGCATATGAATTTGGAATGTCACCTCTTCATGCTAGAATTCGTTTTATGGAGCATATTCTTAAATATTCTTAAAAATGGAAATCAACCTCATTAGAGTTAGATGAAGCTAAACAACTACTGCAAAATAAAAATCAAAGCTATTTGGAAGAAATTTTTACTAATATTGTTTAGTTAATACTAGTTTAAAGATTATAATTTGTTTCTAATTTTTATTAATACATTTAAATAAAATATATGTGCACTTTAAATCAATAGTAAAATTTTACTTAAAATGTTATCGATGTTGTGTTTTGTATATAATATATCTAAATGGTATTGATATTGTTGGGAATTTCAGTGTTATTTTTCAGTTTAATCCTCTTCCAAAAAAAACCAACCTTTGGCCCCTGTGAATATTGAGACTAAATAAATGTCAGGGGCCAAACGTTGGCATTTTCTGACCAAAATTAAGTTTAGGAATAATAAATAAGTATTGGTCGTAAAATACGATTGAAGAAAATAAGAAATTATAAAAAAATACCTATTTAAAATGTCAAAATATTCAACTTTTACATGGAAACTCAACAAAAAAATTAAAATGCATTTTTAACTCCACATTACTTACATTCCTATCAGTCGATTTTGAAGCTTAAAGTCCCTCCTATTGAACAAAACAAATTGCGTAAAAAAATACCAATCCAGTCAAAAGTTATAGAGTTTTGACCGCTATCTCGCAAAATTGACCACTGTGTGACGTACTAAAATACTGACGATGGAATTTAATTAATTGTAGCATTCCTTAATTTAACTGATCTTTACAGCTAAACAATACTCAAGTAGGTAGGTGCGGAGAATGCTGAAGAAGGCTTTAGCGATCCTGTAACTCCATTATTTTCTGTAAGAGTCTTCAATAAATTTTTGTATGAATTTTTCATCGACGATTCTGGGACGGCTAGATTGTAAATAAAAAATTTAATTAAATGAAGCTGGAAGTGTTCAGTGATGCCGTCTGCAAAAACATCATTTTGCATCGCTTGGCATTTTATTAACCGATCTTGTCCCAAAATAATTTATTGTAAACTTAAATATTCTAGTTTGCAGAAATAAATATCAAAGATTACTTAAATATTTTAAAACTTTGAAATTTTATTAGTCGAACTATTTATATTACATACAATGAAATTTGTAATCAAGCTTGAGTTCGTTCTATTTCTTCTAAGAAAGAATAAATTAAATTACAAATTAGGTGATATTATTAAAGAAAAATTTGTTGACACTGGTAGCTCTAATACATTTTTCAACTGTACTGCAGCTTGAAGTTTTTCATGGTTGACCTATCCTGAGATTTAATTTTTGCTCAAATTTGTGTTAAAATGTTTAGTTGAAAGTTTTTAATGAACATTTTTTTAAATTCCGACGTTAGATTTTTTTACCTGGCATTATTTTTAAAGTGAAACCATTTTCTTGATCGGCAGATATTAGTGAATATTTTAATACACAGTATATATTTCTTGATGTAAATTTGTTGCAACTTCTTGTTATATATAATGAAAGCTTACAATATTCCCCAGTAACAGGCATTCCAGTTTCATTTGTAAACTTTGGTTTAGTTATTCTTCAAACGAAATTAAAAATTATGAGTAGCTGAACCTATTTATCTGCTCGTAACTGTATATGGCCAACCTTTTGAACTTTTATAGATAGACAGTTGAAATTTACAAAGAACCTATATTGCTTAGTCCGCTATAATAACAAGTATAAAATTTGAATTTATAAATTAAAGAGTGTCCCCATTATTGATGTAATATGAACCGTTATAGACAAACACTTGAAAATTAGACAGCATGTTCACTACTATGACAACAGTATAAATACAATAAGTATAAATATATAAAATAAGAAAATAAAGGGTGCCCCTATATAATCCGGAAGCACTACTCCCCCGGTATAAAATCAACTGATATTTGCTTTAGATTATTGAATTCCAAAATTAGTTTTTTATCTGAATTGTCATTTTGTGCTACGACATTTAAAAAATTCCGCTACAATCTTCCTCGAATATAATATAATCATTGTGTAATTAAAGAAACGTGACTTTTAGTTTGACTGTTTTGAAGTCGGTTTTTTTTGCAAGAATTATTTTAAATAAGACTTGAATACCAATTTTTATATTCCAATACTTTCTTACCAAACCAAAGATTTCGATTTTTTCTGAAGTCAGACTTGTCGTGGCGATTTCGATAGTTTGTCAGAAATCAGAATTGTGGTAACGAATTCGTTAACACATTTCGGTTGTTCGTCTGAACAAATAAAAAAATATAAAATTTTGATTTATATGTATATATGTATGTACATATGTATGTAAATAAATAAAAACGAAAATTGTATTAAATAAAAAAGAAATATAGTAAATAAAAACGAAAAACAAAATAATAAATACATGCAAGATGGACAATTGAAATTGAATTAATTCCGCTAAAGTACTGCATTGAATACCAAATCATTAACTAATCATTATATTCACTTAACTTCCAGAGGAAGAAGTTCTAGCATATACGGAGGTACTCACAGAAAATATGTCGTTTCGATTTCATACCTATGTACATATCAATGCGATTTCGTAACTACATATCGTTGCGAAGTCATGTCAACAATTTCATATAAAAATCGTTGCGATTGCGGTAATATTTCGGTTCCGAAATCGGAAGATTTTGTCGAATAGTCGTTACGAAATCGGAGCATTTGGTCTGGTTTGTTAATATTTAATTTAATTTTTGTGTTGGGTTGTAATCAATAAATAAATAAAAATAAAATAAATAGGAACAAAGTAAACCAGACAAGAACTTAAGAGTCAAATGTGTTACCTTAATTATAAATAAATAAGTCAAGTGCGGGTTAATTTTTTCACATCTTATTCAATTTTTAGGGTTCAGTACCCAAAGGGTAATAACGAAAACCTATTGTTTTCGCTACAATGTCTGTCCGTCTGTCCCTCTGTCTGCCTGTCTGTCTGTCAGCGCCTTTTAGCTCTGGAACAGGTAACGTATAGCTGTTGCCGCTATAGCAACAAATACTAAAACATATAGGGTGTTCCGATAGAGAGGTGTTATTCACGAATATGTGTTTATTTCTTGAACTGTAGTAGGCATAGACTCAAGATTTAAAAACAGTAATTAAAACTTAGTTCGCTATATAAACAAGTATAAAAAAATAAATTTTGAAAATTTTAATTATTATTAGTCGAACTGTTTTATGTATTACATACAATGAAATTTATAATCAAGCTTAAGTTCGTTTTTATTCTCTCTAAGAAAGAATTAATTAAATTACAAATATTAAAGAAAAATTGGGAAAATTTAATTTTTAGACACCAGCACGAGTGGAATGCACATTTTCTAGACAGCCACGTCCGTCATCAGCACTACTTGTATCTAATCTACTTAGGGTAGTGTTTTAGTTGTAAGCATCATCTATTTAACCAACCAAACCCAGATAAAGGAATACGAGAACACTTGTATTCAATTATCAATCGTCAATTGGTGAGAACGAAGTCTACCACTACCTTGAGCTTCCCTCTTGTTGAATATTTTTACTTTAATATTTACCACCTATATTTTGTTGTTCCTTCAGCGAACCTTCGGTTCAACAAGAGGAAGCTCAAAAATATGCAAACAGTAATTAAAACTTATTTCGTCATATAAACAAGTCTAAAAAAATAACCCTAAAAATTAAAGGGTATTCCGATAGTTGCGTGATTTACATGTATAAGGACTAAGTTTTGAACCATAATATGTAGACTCTTGAAATTTTCAAAGAAGGTGTATAACTGTGTCCGCTATAGCAACAAATATTTAAAGATATAGTGTGTTCCGATAGAGAGGTGTTATTCACGAATGTGGGTTTATTTCTTGAACTGTAGGAGGCATACACTAACACTAAAAATTTACAAACAGTAATTAAAACTTAGTTCGCTTTATAAACAAGTCTAAAAAAATAAACCTAAAAATTAAAGAGTGTTCCGATAGTGCTGTGATTTGCATGTATAAGTCCTAAGTTTTGAACCATAATAGGTAGACTCTTGAAATTTTCACAGAAAGTGTATAACTGTGGCAACTATAGCAATGAATGCTAAAACTTATCGGGTGTTCCGAAAGTGAGGTGTTATTTGCCTTTGTCTTTATTTGTTGTGCTATAGGATGTAACCACTTAAAATTTGCAGACAGTAATTAACACTATGTTCGCTTTCTAAACAAATATATAAAATTAAACCTTAAAATTAAAGGGTGTTCCGAGAGTGACGTGCTTTGCGTGTATATGTCCTAAGTTTTGAACGGAAATAAGTAGACTCTTAAAGTTTTACAGGAGGATTATTACTATGTAAATTTTAACAAATAATAAAAATTAAAGGGTGTTCCGACAGTGACGTGATTCTCATGTATAACTTATTTCTTAAACCGTAATAGGTAGACTCTTAAAATTTTGTACAGGAGATATGTTGCCACGGCCGATATGACAATTACTTAAAATTCAAGGGTGTTCCGACAATGACATCTTTTTATCGTATATTGACTTATTTTTTTAACCTTAATAGGTAAACTCTTGATATATTCATAGTAAAAGAACTTCCATGGCTGTTATAACAAATACCAAAATTAAAGGGTGTTGCGACAGAGACATGATTTTTACTTAAATAGCCTTATTTTTTGAACCGTAATGGGTGGACTCTTGAATTGTTTACAGTAGATGTTGTACTTCTGCCGCTGTAAAAATTTCTAATTACTAAAGGGTGATCCATCAGTGAAATTTTTTCACGTATATTACCTTATTTTTTGAACCGCAATAGGTAGGCCTGATATTTTTATAGAAAGTGTATTACCATGGCCGTTATAACAACAATTCCTAAAATTTAAAGGGTGTTCCAATAGCGATGTAATTTTCGCGAATATGACTTTGATTTAAAAAAAGGGTGCCCCATAAGACATAAAAAAATTAACAAATTAAAGGCGTACTAAACATAGTACGGAATCCAACATGTGTGAGACTAAATCGCACTTGACTAATTTTTAATTATTATTTTATACTAAATACACTGTATAAATATCAAGTGTCAAACTGTAAAGTTTAGAAGAGAAGGCCAGATTCCTCAAATTCGTTACATGTCGTTATATTTGTAATATGTGTAAATTTTAAGTGTCAGACTATAACTATTTAAATATAACTTCATACCTAAATCGAAATACGCTTTAATTTTGGTTTCATTTTTCGTAATTGTTATAGAGGACAAATTATACATACTTTGTGTAGATTTAAAGTGTCTGCCCATTCCGGTTCATAAATAAGACCAGAAGGTTGTGTAAATATCAAGTATCGGGACTTTTCTAATTTTAAAATATTTACTCTTACGGTGATAACGGATTCTACCTAATTTTCAAATTGGTGTCTATAACGGTATACGCATTGTTTGGCCAAATCAATTTAATAACTAATATAAATTAATTAATTAAATAAAGAATGAATTTTAAAAATAATAGTAAAAATATTAATTTGAACGCCCCTATTATTGTACAATTTAAACTCCTTTTTTATTTAAATTTATTACTTTTTGCACCCTTGACCTCATCTAGGCTTGGGAAATTTAAATAAAACTGTTATATCTTCATTTTGTAATAATAAAAATCACTGTTTTCCTTTATACCAAACAAGCAAGAATCAATTTTATATTCTTTTATCGAATATTATTAAATTTTTATTTTTATTAAATATCGGTCTATTTTTAATTGTGAAAACTCTCAGGAAACATTTTGGCGCCCGAGCAGGGACAGATTTTATAAATAAAAGATTTAATAATATCGCATACTAAAATTGTATTGCTTTTCGGTGTGAAAACATAAAAACTAATGAAACATAAAGTGATTGTGTTTTATAAATTCATAACAAAAAATAAAATAAAAAACATAAAGATATTGTGTTTTAAAATTTTTTAAAAAACAAAGTGACTGTGTTGTATAACAAAAAACAAAATAAAATTATTGTGAGCCGCGATCGCTTTTAAAACACATGGTTAAAAAACATTTAAATTGTTGAACACTTAAACAAGTGTGTTTTAATAAAAACAAAATATTGTTTATAAATAAACAATATAAAAACTGAAACAACAACAATCATCAAGTTTTTTCATCCCTCAAATTACCAGAGCTTACTACAAATGCACTGCAATTTCTGCTTTTGTATAAAAAAGGGAAGTTCGAACCAACAACAACAACAGGTATTCGAGACAAAATAACTTGGTGTGAGACTGCGAATTATAAATACTTTTATAAAATAAAATTATATTAAATAATTTTTTTAAAATTTACGCAAGTTTATTCCACACAACGATTATTTTCTCTTTCAAATTACATTCTACTCTATATAAAGTGAAGCATAAAAACATACAAACATTTTCTTCTTTACTTTATTTGGCACAATTTATTTAAAATACACTACACTATCTCGGTTGATTTGCCACAATCTCGTTCTTACGATACCGCTCTTCTCGCTTAAATTCTCTTAATTTTTTTTTTTTTTTAATTATTTTATTTAATTAAGTCTATGAATTTACAATTCTATTTAATTTACAAGACTATTTAACACATAAAATATGAATTAATGACAAAATTTAATTATTTAGATACAATAAAATATTACGCTTTATAACATTACAATTAACACAAAAGTCAACATGACAATAAAGTTTATTAAAATCCCTGCAACGTCTTATAAATGGATCAAAATTAGCATAATTAGTTCTATAAACTTTAACAGAAAGCGGATAGTAGTAGCGTGGGGGACGATTTGGAACGTTAAATGCAATGTTACCAATCTGCAAAAGAATAAATAAAATTAATTATAAATTAATAAATAATACTTACCATTTCTCACTTTAACATTTATCAAACTCTATTACGGTTTGCTTTCTATTAACATTCGTTTAATAGTTGTTGTTGATCCTTTAATATAACCTGCTGTTTATTATTGTGATTTATACAAATTACATTAAATTTGGTATCAGTACCACATATATTTGTGACGTCAGCAAACAAAAGGTACACAACCCAGCGAACATTTTTAAAAGTGATTGAAGTGAAGTAAATTTACAAATTAAATAAAATAATATTTTAATAAAGTACTGAAAAACAATATAATTAACAACATTATACTTAATTGTACCGTAAAATATTTATTAGAGCTAGAGGATTGAGTGAAATTGTTGGCAATATTTTTCATTAAAAAAAATAAATCAAATCAATCTTGAGATATTTATATATGCCAATTTTGTAGAGTTTATATTTTAAATTCCATTATTTTGCTTATAAATAATTGTGTTTTTGCCAATGCAACCCTGTTTCTGTTTTGAATAATTAAATTCATATTAAAATATTTTATTGAAAAATATTGTTATTAAATCAATTGGAAGTCGCTTAATCCGTTTAAAACTCGAAAATTTCTTTTTTCGAAAAAAAATAATTTTCTTGAGATCCTTTCATATATTTCTGAAATTTATTGGAAGTATCTTACGTAAAAGCTTATTAATTAAAATGCAAGCTAGTAAGAGAAACGTCAAGCCATCTACAATGGAGGCTTTAGTACAACAGAAAAATACCGTCTTAAATAATTTTGAGCGTATCCAGCGATCTTTAAGAGAAAAAACAATATCATTTAATCCGATTGAATTGGAATGTCGCCTAGATATATTAAATTCTTATATCGAACAGGCTATGATTTTCCAGTCTTTTAGCACATTTAATTCCAGGTAGAAGGCAAAGCTCACATGAAAACGCTACAGGTTTCATCTCTCATCATAGCAGCCTTCCGAAAATGAAATTACCGAAATTTAGCGGCAAGTACTCAGAGTACAAAAATTTTATAAGTTTGTTTGAGAGCCTTGTGGATCATGATATATCTCTTACAGAGGTAGAAAAATTCAACTATTTAATTTCATGTTTATCCTCTCTAGGTACTGTGAAGGCTTTTCAAGTTACTGAACAGAACTATTCCAAAGCGTTGGCATGTCTAAAGCGAGTTTATGATAACCCATGTCTTATATTTTTTGACAACATTAGACAATTATTTAATTTGCCAGAGATAACGAAACCCTCGTCGTCCGCTTTGAGGAGCATGATTGACACAGTCTCAGCTATTTACGATTCACTTCTGTCTATTGGTGACGACAAGTCTATCACAAACGCGGTAATTATTCATTTAGTCATGATGAAGATCGATTCAGCCACTCGATCAAAATGGGAAGAGCAACTCAATTATGATAAGTTGCCCCTATGGAGTGACTGTGAAGAGGCTTTAAATAGAAGATATCAGCATATTTCAGCTGAAGAAGTCTCTAATACAGTACAGAAGACTGATAGACTTACGAGAAGAAAGAATGACAACAAATCGTTTTCGTGTCAGATTATGTTTCAAATTGCCCATCCTTTTCAGCCATTCCTGTTAAACAAAGATTTGATTTTGTAAAGGGTGTATCTGCCTGTATAAATTGCCTAATAAAAGGCCACACAGTAACGAAGTGTAAGGCATCGAAATGTCGAGTATGCAATCGCTCGCATCAGTATAGTACAACTAGTGAGCAAAATTTAGATGCAGCAAGTTCTAGTTCAAGCCAGCATGCATCTGTTAATATTTCATCCTCTAGTAAAGATAATGTTATCTTGGCTACGACTTTGGTAAAAATAAGAGATAATTCGGGACAATATGTATATGCTAGAGTGTTATTGGACTCCGGTTCAAAAATAAATTTTGTAACTGAGGAACTGTCGCAAAAATTAAAATTAGAAAAAGAAGAAAATAATCTCAGTCTTGTCGATGTAGGAAAAACTAATTCCGCAGCTAAATTTAAAATTCAAGCCACTGTGAAGCCTCGAGTGAACTCTCATGAATTTTCTTCAGATTTTTGGGTTCTTCGATCGATTTCCGGTTATCAACCAGACAAGGTTATTTCTACGGCTAGCTGGAATATTCCTAACAATATTGAACTCGCTGATCCATACTTTTTCAAACCTCAGAAAATTGATATGTTGATCGACGCTGAGATATTCTTCGAATTGTTATGCGTTGGCCAAATAAGAAGGAGTCCCGACATCCCAACAGTTCAGAAAACACTTCTGGGTTGGGTTTTGTCCGGTAAATATAAACATTATAAGACTCCTTGTAACGAATCGTGTCATATTAGTACGTGTAATAATGTTGAAACTGAGGAAACTCTTAATAAAATTGTTCAGAGATTTTGGGAACTAGAAGAGGTTCCTAAAGAAGTTAATGTTTTATCATCAGAACAACAATTATGCGAAGAGAATTTTATAAAAACTGTTAAAAGTTGCCGTCTGGTCGACTTCAAGTGTCACTACCTTTCAAAGGCGACCCGAATAAATTGGGTTCCTCTTTGGACACAGCTAGGCGACGTTTTCTTTCGCTTGAACGAAGGCTTCCAAAAGATTTGAAAATGAAAGAGATGTATAATAATTTTATGAAAGAATACATTGAACTATAACACATGACTATTAGAGATGGTAAAATTCCTAATTTTCCGCACTACTTCTACTACGTCCACAAAGTACGTCAACAAAACTTCGAGTTGTATTTGATGCTTCGTGTCGCACTACCACACAACTCTCTCTGAATGATCTTTTAATGACTGGGCCTACAGCGCAAGAAGAGTTATATTCTACACTTTTTCGGTTTCGATTACATAAATACGCTGTCACTGCGGACATTGAAAAAATGTACCGCCAAATTTTAATTAAAGAGTCCGATAGAAAATGTCAGCTAATTCTGGCGTGAAAAAGACTCAGACAGTCTTTAAATTTACTCATTAAACACAGTAACTTATTGTACTTCATCCGCACCGTTTAAAAATTCATTACCAATTGGATCTAAAATTATCCGTAGAGATTTTTACGTCGATGATTTGCCTAAGGCCCATTATTATAACTTGCCTTCAGCTAACGTTAGGATATTGTTGGAGCGATAAGTAGTTTTTCGTTATAATAATGAGGAAAATGCTCATTTCTATAACTTGTCCTTATAATACGTGATAGTTTAAAGTGGTTTTTAGCTTACTTTTAATAACGAAAAACTATTTATGGCTCCAACAAAATCCTAACTTTAGCTAAAGGCAAGTTATAATAAAGGGCCTTAAGGCGACAAAGCGAAATATTTTATCTGTGTCTGCCAGATTATTTAATCCTCTTGGGCTATTATGTCCGCTTGTAGTCAAAGCAAAAGTTCCACTTCAAGAACTTTGGTTACAAAAATTGGACTGGGATGAATCGATTCCTATGAATCTTTATACGTGCTGGGAGTATTTCAAAGGTAGTTTGTCAAAAATTGATAGTATTGAAGTTCCCCGCTATGTTTTGACTACTACAAAATCTTATCACCAAATTCATGGATTTTAGACGCATCAATTAGAGCGTACGGCTGCTGCATTTATATTCGAAGTAGAGTGAATAACAATATTTCTTGTCATTTGCTAACGGCAAAATCGAAAGTCGCTCCCTTGAAAACTAAGTCGTTACCGCGGCTTGAGCTATGCGCAGCAAATTTATTAGCCAAGTTATGGGGTAAAGTTAAGACAATTTTAAAATGCGGCATTGAAAGTGTTACCTTTTGGACCGATTCCGAAATAACACTACACTGGATAAAAGCTCATCCATCAACCCTATCCATGTTTGTTTCAAATCGTGTAGTAGAAGTTCAGGAACTGTCTGATCAAGTTACGTGGCGTCATGTTCCGTCAAAGCACAATCCTGCTGACATCGTTTCAAGGGGTTGTAATGTTGATGAGTTCAATGCCTCAATTTGGTTCACGGGCCCGGCATTTTTGCTCAACGAGAGTAATGACTGGCCAGTGAATCAACATTTTAAGTTGAATGACGAACAATTGTCATTGGAGAAGAAAAAAGTAAACGTTTTTCTTGCTGTTGAAGAACTAAATTCTATTATAGAGTTAGTTAATTAACATTCGTCCTATTTAAAGTTGATTAGAGTGTTTCCGTATGTTTTAAGATTTGTTCATGTATGTAGAAATAAATATTTTAAAATTACGAATGTTAACCCAACAGCAAAGGAAATGAATTTTTCGTTTCTAAAATTAGTTGAAATCATTCAGTCTCGAGAATTTTCCAGTGAAATTAAAAATTTACGAAAATCACAGGTCCTGCCGTCAAACTTGCAAACTTGAATTTGAGGAACAAAATAGAAAATGTTCACTTATTAGAGTAGGCGGGCGATTGCTAAATGCAGCAATCTCGTACGATGCGAAGTTTCCCTTATTAATGCCTAAAAAATGTCAATTTGTGGCCATTTACTTGCGTTATTTACACTTTGAAAACTGCCATGCAGGAGCAAAAGCATTAGTTGCTCTTCTTCGAGATAAAATTTGGCTTATAAATGCCAAGGAAGAATGCAGTCGAGTTGTGCGCAAATGTATTCACTGTTTCATGTATAAACCGAAACTGATGAATCAAATAATGGGAAATTTGCAGGGTGAGAGCTCTACGCCCATTCAAAATATGTGGCGTAGATTCTTGCGGACCGATTAATGTAACTTTAAAACTTCGAGGCCGTCCACCCGTCAAAATGTATATAGCTGTGTTGATATGCTTCACATCAAAGTCTGTTCATTTAGAGCTGGTTACTGATTTATCTTCCGATTCCTTTCATTTATGTCTCAAAAGGTTCATCGCCAGGAGAGGGATGCCAACCAAAATGTATTGCGACAAGGCCACCAATTTCGTCGTGGCAGGTCGGGAGAATTTTTCGCAGCCAACAGAGGGATGGAATTCATCTTTATACCACCAGGGCAACTCACTTCGGCGGGCTGTGGGAGGCAGCGGTCAAGTCAGCCAAGAGCCTGATGATGATCACGTCCAATATGCCCCAACACCAGCGATCCCAACGACGGAGAAGCCCTCACTCCAGCCCATCTGCTAATAGGAGAGAGCCTTCGAGCGCAGCCCAGCGATTGTCTGGAAGAAGAATCGACGATGGCAGCGTATTACCGCAGTCAAGCGAACGTTTTGGCGGTCTTGGGTAGGAGACTACGTCCTGAGTCTTCAAATTCGAACTAAGTGGTCCGACGTAATGCCCGACGTCGCCGTAGACAAAATCGTCGTTATACACGACGACTATCTTCCGCCAATACAGTGGCTGAAGGGCCGAGTTGTAGCCGTCTTTCCAGGCCGAGACGGCAAAATTCGGGTAGTGGAATCTTCAAGCGGCCAATCCACAAATTAGCAGTACATCCGATTGATTGAAGACCCAAGGTCCTTCAATGGGCCCGTCATGTTTGGCCAAATTAATTTAATAACTAATATAAATTAATTAATTAAATAGAAAATGAATTTTAAAAATAATAGTAAAAATATTAATTTGAACGGCCCTAATATTGTACAATTTAAACTCCTTTTTTTATATAAATTTATTACTTTTTGCACCCTTGACCTCATCTAGGCTTGGGAAATTTAGTTTTACTAATTTTTATTAAATATCGGTCCATTTTTAATTGTGAAAACTCTCACGAAACACGCATATACATATAAGTTAAATCACATCAACTATAAGGACACTCTTTAATTTGTAAGGTAATTTCTGTATTGGTTTGTTAAAATATTAAATTGGTTCCCTTTAGGATTCAAAAGCCACGTAAAAATCGTGTATATTGTCCACACAACGTACTTGATTTTCCCGATGCACAACCTTTAATTTTTAAATTATGAACTTTTTTTTTAATGGAACCAATCTTTTAAATAAAAAATAAATAAAAATCGTTTCAGAATTAAATGAGTTTAGACGATTTGATAACCTTCACCTTTTATGAAGTCAGTTAATTACACGACAATTTTGCAAATATTATGCAAGAAAATTTTATTTTAGCCCTTTTATCTATTTATTATTTATCACTCATTCTCAGAAGACGGCAACACATTCATGTCATGCATTGAAAAAATACCAAAAAATTTTATATTGATTCATTAGACTGCATTTACAATAGAAAGAAACAGGGCAGACATTTTTTGAATTCTCTTTTGCTCTGTCTTAATGCTTTCACAATAGGACATAAACAAGACAGACAGATTTTTGCACATTCTACTTTCGGATTTATGTACTTTACGTGTGTGTGTTTGAAAATCTGTGGTACATGTACTTACTTTGTTGAGAAATTTTAAGCAAGTAGATGCCGACTTGAGAAATACATATAATGTGAAGCAACACAGAAAAAAGCGAAAAGCAGAAAAGAGAAACGAAAAAATGTCCAGTACGATAGTCATGAAATACACACTCTACCTCTTCAAACGCTTGCCAACAAATCTCGTCTGTCTGCCCTGTTTCTGTCTATTGTGAAAGGGGAGTTACTTTTATTGTTTCTCAAAATGTCAAATTTCACATAAAAATAAAGTATTAAACACATAGACGACAGCAGGATACCAACTACAACCTGTCAAAATTAAAATACACACTTACATATATGAAAACGATTATTTTGACGACATCAAAGCTACATGGCTACACGACCACCGTTGTGGCTGTAGCCAGCTTAGACTAATTTCTATTTTTGTTTGCGACAATTACATTTTATTCAACAAAAGAAAATGTCACAAAATTAAAAGTACAAATTTATTTACAATCAAGCAAATAAATGTATTTGTTTTGATATGATAGAAGTATTTATTGAAAAAGTCATTTTTTTATAAGTTAAATATGTATTTCGAAAATATTTTCATAGTTTTGAAGTATGTCGCTGTCGTCTTCAACATAATTCAGTAGCTGACTACATGGCGACGATTGTAGCCAACTGCATTTGTAGTCGTGTAGTCGTGTAGCGATGTAGCCGCTGTTGTCTATGTGTTTAAGGTTTAACAATTTTTAATATATAGAATTTGATATTTCAAGAAACGCGGAATTAAATGAATTTGCGATTGCCACCACGTTGTAAGCCCGCCAGTAGCATCGGAGACACATCGCATTCCAAAACCAGTCCACATAACATCGCAAAGGAAGCGGAAACATTGCGAGAAAGCTGCCGAAGGACAAGAACGTCTTAAGCTGCTGCGTCAACAGTATGAAATACAAGTTGAAACACTGCAAACAAATAACATACAAGCCAAAGCATCCAATGAATGTGTAGCAGCTGTGAGAGATGCACTAAGAGCTCAGGCAGCATCATTTAAAATAATGGCTGAGTCAATGAAGCTGATGACAAAAGCTATGTTAGACGTTGTAAAGTATTTTACAGAGGAAAAAAATTAATTATCTATAACTTTAATATTTCAACGTTTAATTTTTAATCACAACTAAAAAGCCATACTAAAAAAACTCATTAAATATTTTTTGATTTCATTTATTAATTTTTTTGCCTTTTTTAGTTTTAGTAGAAATGAATTTAAAGAAATTAATTTTATTTTAATATAGTTTATTTGACCTTTTTAATAATTTGTATTTAATTATTTTTATTCAAGCTTTAGGTCGTTAATTATTTTTATTTTTATTCTCGATATTTCGCTACTCCTTTGTGTAGCATCATCAGGAAAAATTAAAAAATTAACGTTATGAAAATTACAATTTTTTAATTTTTCCTGATGATGCTACACAAAGGAGTAGCGAAATATCGAGAATAAAAATAAAAATAATTAACGACCTAAAGCTTGAATAAAAATAATTAAATAGAAATTAATTTTATTTACATAATAAATTAATAATTTAATAGTATACTTTTTAGGGTTCCGTACACAAAGTGTAAAAACGTAACCCTATTGTTTTCGCTACAATGTCTGTCCGTCTGTCAGCAACTTTTATCTCTGGAACCGTAATAGCTACACTCTTGAAATTTTTACAGATGATGTATAGCTGTATAGCAACAAATACTAAAACGTATAGGGTGTTCCGATAGAGAGGTGTTATTCACGAATATGTGCCTATTTCGTGAACTGTAGGTGGGATACACTTGAAATTTACAAATAGTAATTAAAACTTAGTTCACTATATAAATAACTCTATAAAAATAAAACTGAAAATTAAAGGGTGTTCCGATAGTGGTGTGATTTGAATGTATAAGGCCTAAGTTTTGAACAATAATAGGTAGATGCTTGCAATTTTCACAGAAGGTGTATAGCTGTGGCCCCTATAGTAGCAAATACTTAATCTTATAGGGTGTTCCGATAGAGAGGTGTTATTTACGAATATATGCTTTTTTCTTCAACTGTAGGAAGAAAACACTAAAAATATGCAAGCAGTAATTAAAACTTAGTACGCTATATAAACAAGTCTAAAAACTAAACTTAAAAATTAAAGGGTGTTCCGATAGTGGTGTGATTTGCATGTATAAGGCCTAAGTTTTGAATCATAATAGGTAGACTCTTGAAATTTTCACAGAAGATGTGCAACTGTAGCCACTATAGCAACAAATACTAAAACTTACAGGATGTTCCTAAAGTGACGTGTTATTTGCCTTTATGTCTTTATTTTTGAGCTATAGGAGGCAACCACTTAAAATTTGCAGACAACACTTTAATCTATGTTCGCGCTATAAGCAATTATACAATATTAAACTTATACATTAAAGGGTGTTCCGATAGTGACGTGATTTGCATGTATGTATATGGCCTAAGTTTTGAACGATAACAGGTAGACTCTTGACGTTTTTACAGGAGTGTATTACTCTGGCCACTATAACAAATAGTAAAAATTAAAGGGTGTGCCGACAATGACGTGATTTGCATAAACATTGACTAATTTTTTAACCATAATAGATAGACTCTTGAAATTTTCACAAAACCTGTATTACTATGACCCCTATAAAAACAATAAAAATTTAAAGGGTTTTCCGACAGTGACGTCTTTTGAAAGTAAAACGAAATATTTTTTGAACCGTAATAAGTGGACTCTTCCCATTTGTGTAGAAGATGTGTTGCCATGGCCGTTATGACAATTACTAAAAATTAAAGGGTGTTCTAACAGTGACATGTTTTTCACGTATAGTAACTTATTTTTTTAATAGTAATAGGTAGACCCTTGATATATTCATAGAAAGAGAATTACCATGGCCGCCATAGCAAAATTAAAGGGTGTTCCGACAGAGACATGATTTGTACGTAAATAGCCATATTTTTTGAAGCATAATAGGTAGACTCTTGAAATGTTTACATTAGATGTTTTACTTCGGCCGCTGTAACAATTACTAATATCTAAAGGGTGTTCCATCAGTGACATGTTTTTTACGTATATTACCTTATTTTTTGAACCGCAATAGGTAGGCGTATGTATATTTTTATAGATAGTGTATTACCATGGCCTCTATAACAAAAATTGCAAAAATTTAAAGGGTGTTCCAACAGTGATGCAATTATGACTTTAATTTTAAAATTAAAGGGTGACTCATAAAACATGAAAAAATTAACAACTTGAATTTTCAAAGTTGTACTAAACATAGTACGGAACCCTACGTGTGTGAGTCTAACTCGCACTTGACTAATTTATTTATTTTGTTTTTAATGAATAAAATGTTTAAATTTTAAGGTTTTTAATTGAGCCTCTATATAAAACTTCACAATTTTTATGAACAATAGACAAAAAAAAGAAACTTTAGGACTAAAAAGTGTTATCCTAATAAAAGAACAAACTAAACAGTATCTTACTTACAACAATTTGTTATATATGTTTAAATATATTCATATGTACATATATGCTTGTTTTATTCTTATCGGTTTTGTGCTATTTGGTCCCTTATAGTGATTGCCGTTGTCAAATTCTCATTAGAATCTTTTTCAGTTATGTCCTCTTCACTTGGTTCGGTTGTGTATGTGGACTCAATTTCTGTCCAGTTGTTTTTGTAATAAATACACATAATGTGTAAAACACAAAATACATTAATTATTTGTGTTACATTTGCTGGTGCATAATGCAATCCTCTGGAACCAATTAAACATCTAAACCGATTCTTTAATACTCCAAAACAGCGTTCGATTATGTTTCATTGACGGCAGTGTTTTTCATTAAACTTTCTTTCATGACTTGCTGCTTGATTTCTGTAGGGCTTCATCAGATATGGCTGCAATTTTTAGCCACCATCACCTGCAAAAATATGTTTTTATTGTTAATAATAATAAAAAATAATGAAGTAAGCATATGTGGTCAAATACCGAGTAACCAGGTATTTCTTTTTACTTTTAAATATTCGGATCGTAAATACTGGTGTGCCGTACTTTGTTCCCATACGAATGCGTCGTGATTCCGACCGGGATATCTGGCGTCTACATATGTAATAACCATATTATGATCACATATCTAAAAAAAATGTTAAAATGAAATGGTAATAGTAAAATATAAAAAATGTAAAGTATAAATACATACGTATGTATAAAATAAAAAAATATACATACTGCCATAACATTAATGCTGTAAAAGCGCTTGTAATTTTGATACAAATGCATTCAATTTTTACCGGGCGACTTAATACGTACACGAGTAACATCAACACATCTCACAACACCGGGTATGCCACCTTTGTTGTAAAAACTTTCTTTACCTATATTTTCTTCGAAAATATCTAAATATTCTTCCATTACTTTACCTATTGATGATTGATACCCGCCGGTTCCAAGAAATCTCAGGAAGGTTGCCAGTGCATTTGTTGGTAAGATGTGGGTATTCCTGTATGCTACTTTTAGTTTTAAACTCAACTCATCGAGTAGCACCTTAAAAAATTCTTTGTTTACGCGGAAGTTAGCTATAAAACTAAATGAAAAATACAATTACACATACGAATTTTTTATTATTATCCTTATTACTTTTCTTCTGGCAACTCAAAAACATTTAAGGCACCCCTTAAATTTCTTCGGGTTAAGTGGGTATCTTCATTATCACTCTCACTTGTGTCACTAGAAAAAGTAATCTCCACTGACCTGACATTTAATAAAGAATGAAAAATGTTCTTTATTACTGGCACTTTGTATCGGGTGATTTTTTTGAGGTTAGGATTTTCATGCATTAGTATTTGACAGATCACGTGAGATTTCAGACATGGTGCCAAAGAGAAAGATGCTCAGTATGCTTTGACATTTCATCATGAATAGACTTACTAACGAGCAACGCTTGCAAATCATTGAATTTTATTACCAAAATCAGTGTTCGGTTCGAAATGTTCAAATGTGACAAATTTTGTTCAGCGATGAGGTTCATTTCTGGTTGAATGGCTACGTAAATAAGCAAAATTGCCGCATTTGGAGTGAAGAGCAACCAGAAGCCGTTCAAGAACTGCCCATGCATCCCGAAAAATGCACTGTTTGGTGTGGTTTGTACGCTGGTGGAATCATTGGACCGTATTTTTTCAAAGATGCTGTTGGACGCAACGTTACGGTGAATGGCGATCGCTATCGTTCGATGCTAACAAACTTTTTGTTGCCAAAAATGGAACAACTGAACTTAGTTGACATGTGGTTTCAACAAGATGGCGCTACATGCCACACAGCTCGCGATTCTATGGCCATTTTGAGGGAAAACTTCGGAGAACAATTCATCTCAAGAAATGGACCGGTAAGTTGGCCACCAAGATCATGCGATTTGACGCCTTTAGACTATTTTTTGTGGGGCTACGTCAAGTCTAAAGTCTACAGAAATAAGCCAGCAACTATTCCAGCTTTGGAAGACAACATTTCCGAAGAAATTCGGGCTATTCCGGCCGAAATGCTCGAAAAAGTTGCCCAAAATTGGACTTTCCGAATGGACCACCTAAGACGCAGCCGCGGTCAACATTTAAATGAAATTATCTTCAAAAAGTAAATGTCATGGACCAATCTAACGTTTCAAATAAAGAACCGATGAGATTTTGCAAATTTTATGCGTTTTTAAAAAAAAAAAAGTTCTCAAGCTCTTAAAAAATCACTTTATATAACAAGGAATCCAGAAAACCATAAGTGAGAAATCTGTAATAATTTTTTTGTAGGCAACAAAACACTGATAGTATCCATTTATATGAACGTTTATGCCGCGAACTAATGGTACAATTAAAGAAATTGAACTGTTGGTCAATAGCCCATAATATCACTTGCACCAATATACATACATATGCATGTAAATATGTATGTACTTACATATACATATATTATTTTATACACTTATTATACATAAATGGAACTTGTTAATTATTTTTTTAGTTTCTCTCCAAAGGAAGAGCAGTTCGCTAATTTATTAATTACAAAAAAACAATTTTTGCTTTTATTTTTTTAAATAATTATGGAAGTCAGATGTTTTTTTGAAGGCACCATAACAGTACAAGTTCCGTGCTATCACTTTTCAAAGCATGTAGGAAAAATTTAAAAAAATATTATCTCTGACGACTACAATATAAAAAATTCAAATAGGCTTAAGGAACAACTTACCAACATAAGATTAGATGAAAGAGAAATACTGATCTCACTAGACGTAATATCTCTATTTACAAATATTCCTACCAACAAAGCTATAAATATTATAATGGAAAAATGGAACGCCATTAAAAATCACACAAAAATTCCCAAATCTATGTTCCTGAAAATTCTTCGTTTTTGTATATGTGACAATAATTATTTTATGTATAGCAACAAAATCTGCAAACAAATCTTTGGTATGCCAATGGGCAACCCGCTTTCCCCAACCATTATACTTGACAATCTTATGGACGAAATTCTTATTGAATTAAAATCTAAGAATATACACGTAAAATACATAACTAAATATGTAGACGACATATTAGCAATAGTAAACGCTGATGAAAAAGATATAATACTGGAAACTTTTAATAAATATCACCCGAAAATACAATTTACCATGGAAATTGAAAGCAACATCTCAATTGCATATTTGGACACAAAAATATACAAGAAAAATAATAAAATAATATTTGACTGGTATGCAAAATCAGAGCATCAGGCAGAATTATTAATTTTAATTCAACACAACCAAAAAGCCAAATAATAAATACAGCGAAGAATTATATATATAGAATACTAAATATTAACGATGAACAATTTAAAGAACACAATATCCAACTTATTAAAAAAACACTTAAAGAAAACAGCTTCCCAATTAAACTGATTAATGCATTAATAGATGAAATTTCCAAAAAGATAAAAAATCACTACGTAAATACCAACCCTGATATCACGAATGATAAACGTTACTACAGTGTACGTTACATCCCTGGCTTAACGGACAACAAAAACATCAGAAACACTGTAATAAACAAGAACATAAACTTTGCATACAAACCGAACACAACACTAAACACAATATTTTCAAAACTAAAAACTCCTATTGACAAACAACAACAAAACAATATTGTTTATGAAATAAAATGTAAAGAGAGTGATAACAACATTTACATTGGCACAACAAAACGAACTTTAGAAACAAGGATGAAAGAACATAAGAATGACATAGAAAAACATAAACAATCAACTGCGTTGGCGCAACACATACTAGAAACAGGTCATTCAGATGATTTTGAAACAGTAACAATTTCAGATAGAGAAAATGTGGAAAAGAAAAGGCACACTATTGAGAGCCTAAGAATACAACAAAAGAAAGAGTATACAATGAACTTGAAGGAAGATACGGACAACATAAACACTTGTTACATAGTCGCCATTAAATAAACTGTGATATAAATTTAAGTTGTGTTTTTATATGTTCAAATTTAATTTAATGTTAAATGTTTTTTTTTTTTTTTTTTTTTGTTAAATGTAATATGTTAGATTATGTTTTAATGTAATTAATAATATTGTTTTTACTGTAAGTAAGTTTGTTATATCTAATGTAAGAGTGGTTTGATTGTATTGTTTTTCTTAATTAAATAGATTCCCCTTGATAAAGTCAACAAGAAATTGACGAAACGTCGGGAAAAATGTAATTAAAGTATTGTTTTATTTACATTAAAGAAGTTAGGCTGGACTAGCTTATAAAGAAATAACGAAGATAATGAACACTAGCCAATAAACAAACAAGAGGATTACCATTATTCATGGCAAAAAACATGTTTTGTTTAAAAAAATGTAAGAAAAAATATATATTAACAGCTTGGCATTTCTATGACTTGACACAACGTATATTTATACGACACATAACGCAAGTCAAACGAAAAAGTCGTATCGTGTTTCATGGGCGCTAAATATTACGTATTCGCCTGTGTGCCATCCGCCTTCGTTTCGCCTTTGACGTGTTCTATAAACAGGCTGAAAGTCAAGGCATATCAATTAGGTAGCGTCACTACGGAGGGGAAATATTAAGGCGAAAATAATCAATTTTTTTGAACTATCAAACTCCATATAAAAATATTTTAAAATGTTCGCCTTATATTTCCCCTTCGTAGTGTGCAAGGTATATTTATTTTATTAGGTAGTGGTATCCCTAAAACAAATACAACAATACAAGAACAACATTGTATTTTGTTGTTGCTTTGTAGTTCGAAATGTCAAAAAACATAGAAGAGAATTGAGAAGGCGTATATGTGTTTTATTGCTTTCTTACTTCTAAACTATAAAATTTCTGAACACATACAACTTTTGACATGTCGAACTACTAAATCAGCTGGGCAGACGACACTACCTAGTAAGATAAATATACCTTGGTAGTGAGGTTACCTGATGAATATGCCTTAAATTTAAGTAAACTTTTTGTCTGATTCAAATATTTTTTTTTTAATTTTTACAAGGCGAATTTATATCAGGTGGCATCGCCGCGACAACAAATATAACACCCACATGCATTTTGTTGTTGGTTAAATGTACGGCAGACGCCAAAAGCACTAATTAAAATATTACACTTCTTCCTTAGTCCCGGATTATATTATGCAACTTTTTTCGCTGCAATTCTTCATTAGTAGGCGAGAGGGGAGAAAGGAATTAAAAAGGTTAAACACATGCATGAACTCTGGGAATTCGTTTTGTTTTCTTATTCGTAGTTTTAATTTTGATTTGTAAACAAATGTATACATCATATCTATGTACATATATCAATTACATTCATCAGTTCAGCTGATATTTTTAGTTTCGTTTTGTTTTTACGTTTCAAAATTTATTTACTTTTTTATAGCGCCATTGAATTTTTAAAAAAGTAAATTCAAAGAAAATTGAAAAAAAAATTTCAAATATATATTTTTTCACCTTCCTTCGTTTCATCAGGGATGGTAAACAAAATTTTGTTATTTTGCTTTTCTAATTTAAATTGCACCAAATAAGTTTTTTATGAATATTTGTTTTAATTCAGATTGATCTAAACATAAATAGATCGTAAGCGGTATTCAGTATTTCATGCAAATGCAAAAATGCAGTGAGTGCAAGCAGAGAAACAAGCCGATCGGCTTAGAGCCGACGGCGCGCCGCCGCCGACAGTTTTTTCAACACTCTCGCCGCCGCCGTTTTGATCGGCTTACTTCGACTCTGAATCAGCCGCCGATATTGGCGGCTTATATAAATTCAGCCGCAAAAAATTTAGTGTAAAAATAAAAAAATGTTTTACTTTTGCTATGTAATATTAAAAAATCCTTTTGATTATTTTAACTACATATCGTAAAGTACAATGATTTTTTTAGATACAATATTCAGTTTTCAATGTTTTTCATATGGACCGACACACAGTGGTTTGAAAACGATTTATTTTAGACATAATTCGGTATCTCATGAACCACTCAAGATATCTTAATAAAATTTCAAAGTGGCAAAGCAGAGGTCTTTCTCAGTGGAGGCGCGAATGGTCGGCCCCCTAGGGAAAGGAAGGCTTCTGGGTAAGACCCCAAATTTTGGTAGCTCGGGTATATATTTTTGGAAATGTCATTTCCAAATGACTCAAATGCTAAGATTTTTTAATCTTAAGTAGACCTTAAAGATATCTAGGTTATCTCTTTTAGTTTGGGAGAAAATTGGCTTACAATTTTTTTTAAATTTGGACAACCCTAAATGACGACAAATTTTTATTAAAAATATCAAATAATTAATTATATATCAAATAAAAACAAAATATTTAAACGAGTAATGTTTTATTTAAGCAATAATATAATAAAGTCAAGCCGAAATTGAGCCGTCCCGCCGCCGCCGCCGGTTAAAAATTGCCCAGCCGCCGCCGCCGAAAATTTTGATACGGCTTGTTCAGTGAAACAAGTGCAAGTGTGTTTTATTTAGCAGTGCAATTGCCATCTCTGAGTTGCTTTTGACACCTAGCAATCACCCTTATTCTTTTTGGCGACGGCAACATCGTCGTCGAGTTTGAGGCAACATCACTTTAACACAACATCAATGGTAATTTGGTATTCCCTAACAATGTTGTGACGACGTTGCCAATTTATCGATAATGTTAATAAAATACACCACACATATAAAATCCTTGAACCAAATAATTCATTTTGGTTTATGTTTTCGTTAAAAAAGGTGTGTGAAAAAAGAAAGTGTATAAAATAAAATAAAGTGTATAACTTAAAATAAAACTGTTTACATTTAAATCAAAATATTTTCTATTTCCAATGATCAGAAGACATCTCAAAGTAAAATTAAACATCTTTGTATTACCTGATGAAAAGTTATTGTTAAATTAAATGTCGCCAATGATGTCGAAGATTTTGTATTTTACCCATAAAGGATATTTTACAATTTGAACAAATAATTAAAAAAAAAAAACAAAAATATACAATTTTATTTGTTTCATTGAAACTAACAACAAATTATATTTACACATGTAAACTTTATTATGCTTTTAATTTGTATTATTATTTCGTTCTACACAACACCAAAAACACTGACGACAATATCAAAGCCAATTTACGGCAACATCAACGTCACATTTTCTTACAAAATACCAAACAATGTTGCCAGTCATCGATAAATGGCAATATTGCCAACGGGAATACCGATTTACAACAAACTATAAAAAACGACGTCTTTTAATATTGCCGTCGCCAACTGGAATAAGGGTGATTATATTTACACAAACAAAATCCCTGTTGTTGTTGTAATTGTTGTAGACTTGCATGTACTTGATATAAATATACTTTGTTAATGACTAATGGAGACCGGAGGTAAGGGTTTCCAAAGTTTTATTTATAGTAAATAAATAAGTAATAACAATAGTGATAATAAAATTATAATATAATCATAATAAAGTTATATAAATATCATACATGGGACTAATTAATTATATTGGGTAATTAACTGGCAATTTCATTGGCTATGAATTATAAATGCAAAATTTTATTTCTACCATTCTTTTCATTAATGGTAATGCCTTTTAATGAAAAAGTTTCATTAATAATTATTTAAAAAACAAAATCATTACCATTAATCAATGATTCATTTATAAAAAAGCATTATCATTATTGGCCACATTCTTGGAAATTATACACTTATTTGAGTCTTTTAAAGAAGTCACACCTCCATTCTGTCCTGTTATGTGCATTTTTTATATAAAAAGAAACAAAAATCAGGGGGGTTACTGCGTAATTCGATTCTAAAAGGAAATCATTCGAATTTGTATTAATTTAACATTGTGTTAATTAACATTGTGAAAAAGATTTATTTCCAATCGAAATACGCAGTAACCTTACAGACTCAGAATCAGACAAATTTTTAACCCATTGAAGATGCTTTTTTATTTATTGTTTCCTTCCGATAAAACAAAACTGTAAGCGTAGTACAGATTTTTTAAAACTATGCAATAGTAGAGCCTCACTAGATCTAATAAAAAGTTACAATGGTAGTTATCATTTTTTTCATTGTAATTATTTCAAATAATGCCAATGTAAAACTTCCAATATGATAAATATGTATTTATAAAATTGCACACATTTTTCATTTAAAATAAACTATTAATTATTATATCAACTATTAACAAAATAAAGTAATGATAGCAATATCACTACTCTGAAATCAGTCGTTATTACCAAGTAATGCCAATATAAATAAAAATAATTGCACAATATCAATGTACAAGTTCAGAGCGGCAAAAACATATTCATCAGGACTAATTGATAGTTGATGTTGTCCCCCCAACATTAATTGGGTGTCAATTAACAAAAACAATGAAAATATCAAAATACCAACTGAACAATAAATCAGTTTCATGGTATGCGATCGAAAGAAAAACATAAGTAAACCAGCCAACATAAAAACTATTAATACTACAATCATAAATCCCATCATCACGGTAAAGTCCACCTTGGTTTGCATAGCAAACAGAGTAAGTGCAAAGCATACTGCTGCTGTAATGCCAACAGCAGTCAATATTATCATGGGTTCATATATCGAAGACACTACACCCAACACAAATCCCTGGGCTAATGTGAATAGCAGCAAGAAAATATAATTTGCGGGTGGTTTACGTCGTAGGTCTGGACAACACGCCAAAGCAAGTAGTGTAAATATTGCAAGGCCAAAAGCTACCCAAATTAAATAGCTGTTTTCGGCCACATAGTCTTGCAGCTCCTCGCTATAGACAAAAACACATATAATTCCTAGAGTCACCACTAATTGCATGGTAAGGATGAAATACACTTTTCTTATAAAAGCTTTTCGTATTATTTCTTCTTCAAATAAACCGCCTTGCTCCACATCCAAGTCGGGTGCTTAAAAAAATACGTTAGAGAAATTTTTGTTAAATTAATTTTTTCAAACTTACAAAAGTTAGCACTTCTCATATTTGAGCTGTTGGCGAAAATAAGATTTTTTAATTTTGTTCAATTTATTCTGAAGCTATAAAGGCTAATTGATACCATGGAAGCAATATTTTTATTTGTTTTTTTTTCTGATATGGGAAAACTAAATATTTTTGTATATTAAGTTAAATTCTTATTGTCAAAATTTTTTAGGGTTTTTAAATTTAGTTTTTGCTTATTTTCTATACAGGCAAGATAATTGGCCATTCGTTTTTTTTTTTTTGAAGAATATGGTCGTGCTTTTAAGCTCGCAAATACAGATGTATTTGTATAACATTCTACGAGTAGTGTATTGTCCCACTTGACCTTAGATTCGAAAAAAATAAAAGTTCGCTAAAATGAAGAATTTCCGAAAACATTCGAAATGTTTTCGGAAATAACATTTGCACATCGGATTATTTTTTCGATGAAATCTCGCAACCCTAGCATTTTCAATATGCTCATGGCAAGTTTTCGAAGACAACAAAATACCAATTAAAGAAACAAAAACCCCGCAAAGTGTTAAAAATTTTCAATAATGATAATAATAATGGGTGATTTTTTTGAGGTTAGGATTTTCATGCATTAGTATTTGACAGATCACGTGAGATTTCAGACATGGTGCCAAAGAGAAAGATGCTCAGTATGCTTTGACATTTCATCATGAATAGACTTACTAACGAGCAACGCTTGCAAATCATTGAATTTTATTACCAAAATCAGTGTTCGGTTCGAAATGTTCAAATGTGACAAATTTTGTTCAGCGATGAGGCTCATTTCTGGTTGAATGGCTACGTAAATAAGCAAAATTGCCGCATTTGGAGTGAAGAGCAACCAGAAGCCGTTCAAGAACTGCCCATGCATCCCGAAAAATGCACTGTTTGGTGTGGTTTGTACGCTGGTGGAATCATTGGACCGTATTTTTTCAAAGATGCTGTTGGACGCAACGTTACGGTGAATGGCGATCGCTATCGTTCGATGCCAACAAACTTTTTGTTGCCAAAAATGGAACAACTGAACTTGGTTGACATGTGGTTTCAACAAGATGTCGCTACATGCCACACAGCTCGCGATTCTATGGCCATTTTGAGGAAAAACTTCGGAGAACAATTCATCTCAAGAAATGGACCGGTAAGTTGGCCACCAAGATCATGCGATTTGACGCCTTTAGACTATTTTTTGTGGGGCTACGTCAAGTCTAAAGTCTACAGAAATAAGCCAGCAACTATTCCAGCTTTGGAAGACAACATTTCCGAAGAAATTCGGGCTATTCCGGCCGAAATGCTCGAAAAAGTTGCCCAAAATTGGACTTTCCGAATGGACCACCTAAGACGCAGCCGCGGTCAACATTTAAATGAAATTATCTTCAAAAAGTAAATGTCATGGACCAATCTAACGTTTCAAATAAAGAACCGATGAGATTTTGCAAATTTTATGCGTTTTTTTTTAAAAAAAAGTTCTCAAGCTCTTAAAAAATCACTCGTTATAATAATAATAATAATATTATTATTTTTATTATTATTATTATAATATTATTATTATTATTTTATTATTTGTAATATTAAATTTAAAAAAAATTTGAGTTCTAAACTGATACAACCCTGCAAACCAATTGTTTCGATTTCGTAAAGAATGCGTAACGAATGGAACCGAAATATTACCGAAATCGTAACGATTTTTATATGAAAGGGTTGCCACGACTTCGCAACGATATGTGGTTACGATATATAGTTACGAAATCGTAACGATATGTCGTTACGAAATCGTAACGATATGTCGTTACGAAATCGTAACGAAATGTAGGTACGAAATCACAACAACATATAAGTACAAAATCGAAACAATATGTTTTCTGTCGGTACTTTCGTATAAGCTAGAACTTCATTCTCCGAAAGTACAATAAATATAATGACTTGGTATTTAAGGCAATACCGTACCGTAATCAATTCAATTTCAATTGTCCATCTTGTATGTATTGATAAAATTTTTTCGTATTTACTATAATTCTTTTCTGTATAATTCTTGCAAAAAAACCGACTTCAAAACAGATAGTTGGGTACCAGTTCTAAATTAAGAATGTAAGAAGTAATCTGTAAGAACTATATATAAAACAAATAAAATATGAACAAAATGCGCCAAAATTAGCAGGAAAAGAAGTAAAGACTATGTGAAAGCATCTCCTTATAACTGTTCAAAAGTTAAGCTATTTTCACCAATATCCGTCATTTATGGGGACACTATTTAATTTTATATTTTTATAGCTGTAATAGCGACCATTGTAGTACACATAACGTGTAAATTTTAGTTGTCTATCTAATACGGCTCAAATGATAAGGCATACATCAAATTTCATTAACTATATGGACACCCTTTCATTTCCAATTTTATAATTCTTACAGCGGACATAATAATACACGCTCTGTGTAAATATCAAGTCTCTATCTATAACGGTTTCAAAGATAGGGCAACATAAATCAAATAACATCACCTATTGGGACACCCTTTAATTTACATTTTTAAATTAAAGACCTATTGTTATAGAAAACTTGGCCACAATGATTTTTTGTAAATTTCAATTGTATGCCTGTAACGGTTCAAAGGTTTAGTCATATACAGCAAATTACAGAACTATTTGGACACCCTTTAATTCATAATTATAAATATTTATACTAGCTAGTATACCAGACAAAGTAGTGAAAATTCTGTCTCATTTTCAAGTGTTTGTCTAAAACATCAATTATTTTCTTTTTTTTTTCTAAATTCAAATTATGTACCTGTTATAGCGGACTTAGTAATACAGGTACTTTGTAAATTTAACGGTCTGTGTACAACTGTTCAAAAGTATGGGCATATACATCAAATTTAATGAACTATTGGAGCACCCTTTAATTTATAATTTTGAATATTTATCCTCTTTATTATAAAGGTCATAGTAATCGACATTCTGTCAAACTTTCAAGGTTTTGTCTTTAACGGATAAAAGATAGGCCCATAGAGGTGACATTACATCACCTATGGGGTGACGTATTGGTGGGAGTGATACGCAATTTTTTAAAATGTTATTTTGGTGCCCTTTAGGGTTCTTAATACACGAAAAAAACATGTATGTTGTATGGGGACACCCTTTAATTTAAAAATTTAAAATAATGAACTATTTTTAAAACGGGACTGTAAGCATAACCGTTCTAATAAAGAAAACATTTTTAAAATCGGTTCAGAAATGAGTTCTGCGGGCACAAACATAAAAAAAGCAACATTCAGACGAATTAATAACCTCCTTCTTTTTTGAAGTCGGTTAATAAAACAATTTTGGTTTTTATTTTCTTACATATAATTAAATCAAAGATTTATATATTTTTTTATTTGTTCAGACAAACAACCGTAATGTCATAAAGAATTCCTTACGATGAGTCTGATTTCATACAAACTACCGAAATATCTTAACGAAATCGTTACGACAAGTCTGATTTCAGATAAACTACCGAAATGCCTTAATAAATTCGCTTCGACAAGTCTAATTTTAGAAAAACTAACGAAATGTATTGACGAATTCCTTTCGACAAGTCTGACTTCAGAAAAACTCGAAACATTTGGTTTGGTGGGAAGTATAACCAAGGCGTATTTATGTTACACGGTTTCATCGCTAGCAATAAAAATACAACAACAGGCAGTTTTGTTTGTGTAATAAGCTAAAGAATGTCATAAAACTTGTAATATAAAATAAAGAAACAGAAAACAAGAATACAAAATAAAAAATGATGATATTTTAGCACAATTAAAATTACACTTTTTTATCATAAAAACACCAACAAACTCACAATACGTATCAAGAATCTGTTGCTGCAGCGGACAGAGCTAAAATCTCACTTTTACACACACAAAAAACAATTTTTTTAAACAAAATAATTTTATTCAAAACAAAAAGGAAAAAAAGGAAAACTCTCCCCACATGGGGAGAGGAAATCGCTTCATTATATAGAAAATTCAAATTTTATTCTGCAAACTTGTTTCTTTGTTAAGAAAAATTCACTGTATGGAAATTCACTATAAAGAAATGAAAATACACTAACACTAAAAGGAAATCTGTATTTTTTAAATAAATTCATAATAGGGCCTTCATTTTATAGAAGTTCACTATAGAGAAGTTTCACTGTATAAACAAGTTTTTGACATTCTCCGGTGCAAATAAAATTTGAGCAAAAAATAGCTGCCTTAGTGATAATACCTGGCAAAATGCGGCTTGAGTACAACGTTTAATTTGGAACAATGTGAAATTGAAACAAAATACAAAATCTAGAATATTTACTAATGGTATTAAAGATGAACTTTTAGCGATAACGAAATCATTTTGCTAACAATATCTAAATATAATATTTCGCGTTATCACCAAAGAAGTTTTTGTTTAGTTAAAATTAATATTGCTAAAGTTTCATTTCTTAAGCTAGATTTACACGATTGAAGGCATTTTGAAGTCTTATCAAAATTTTGAAAATTTATTTTGATGTCCTATTTACACGTTTCAAAAATTTGATCAAAATATTCTTTCAACATATTCAAAAACCGTTTGATAAAAATGTGATCAACATTTTTTGAAGCTAATTTACACTATTGATAAACTTTTTATATTCAAAATATTGACATTGATCAGCTGTTTTGGTTTTTTTGAGAAATAATTAATTATTAATAAGTATGGACGACGACACAATCATCGTAGCATCAACATTTTTAATATTGGAGGAAGAAGTAGCTGAAAATAATGCAAAAAAAGAAGAAAACAAAAGGAATATTGGGTTCGGCCTTTTCTTTTGGAGGCTAATGGTGTGTATGTGTCTTTTAGGGAGCGATTGAAAAGGAATGATCCTGACCTATTCAAAAACTTTGTTGTTATCACTTTTAAAAATATTGATATATTATTCCACAAATATATAGTTTTTAAATATTTAACACTTCCAATTCATTTTAATTTACTAATTTTAATTTGATTGCTTTAGATATTTAACAATTGCCACTTGCCAAACAAAACAAACGTATGTAAATATAAACACCGGATATGTATTGAATCAAAATAATGAACATGCTGTCAAAATATTTATAGTTATCAATATTGCCAGATTCGATTTTGATGCTTATTTACACGGCATCAATAAAACCTTCAAAAGTTTTGTTCAATAAATTTTGATCAGCAAATTTTGAAGAAATTTTCCTGTTTACACGAATTTGAAGCATTTTGAAGAGCAATTTTAAAGAAAATTTCAATAGTGTTAATTGTTACGGACCGGTTGGACTGGCGAGGTTTCCGTCTAGCTCTTATTTTTCACTCTTCAGGGGGTCCCAACCCTTCTCGCCAGCCGCGTATCCGAACTAATAAAAAAAAAACATAAAACGAAACTAACTAACACTACAAAAACTACACCACACAAAGAACCCCGAGACAGATGGTCGTCTCGTTTGCCCTCCCAACCATGTCGCAGCACTTCCTTTAAAATTTTGCTCTACGACCCACAATACACTGCTCCATTTCTTCTCTTACCTCTCCATCATTGCCTTTTCCTTTCCTAAATCATCTCAACATCATTTTTTACACTTAGTTACAACATTTATTTAAAATATGGGTATAAAAATGTGATATAATAAAGACATAACGTAAAAAAAATGTAAAAATAACAATAAAAATAAAATTTAAAGATCCTGCTAAGAATAATACAAATTTAAAAAAAAATCAATAAAAATATTCTAAAACTAGTAAACAATTACTAAAATAACTATCACAACACAGACATTTAACAACCAAAATAAGTTTAAAAATCATTTTAGGCCGATCCATTCGTTTCTGTTTTTTTTTTCTTATATTTTTGCTTTCTAACTTTCACGCTCATATCTCCGACTTCTAAAATATTTCCTTTTTTTTAGGGCTTAAACTATTGATTTGCTATTGTAGAAAGTCAATTTTCTTGGCAGGATCGCCATGTAGAATGTCTATCTTTATAATTTTAAATAATTTAGACTTTTTATTTATTTTATTCTTGGTGCTCCGCGGTTAGAGCTACCAAGTGACTTTTTATTATTTTTGTTATTTTTACAAAAGTCTTCTGCTTATATACTATTTGGTTGAGTGTTTTTACAAATCACACTCAACCTCGTAATTCTATTCTTATCCTAATTAGTCTATACCTTAACATAATAAAATACCAGGCAATCATGAATTTTGAATGATTTCCAAAATTCATGATTGAGTGAAACTTTAAAATTTAAAGTGTTTATATCTATGGGAACCATATGGGAAATATGATCTATTTATTAACAGTTTTTATTTTAATAATTTTTATTTAAAACTGAAATATTTTGGGGTGTAATATGAAGCGTGCTGATCGGCGTGTGCGGACAACAAAGTCAAGGGCATTTTAGTGGTGCATTAATTTGAAGGCCACTTGACTGTTGTTTACTTAAACTGTGTGTGGGAATTTATTATTGTTAATGCAATGCAACAACAACAACAATGTATTCTTTGTTTGTTTCTCCACTTGAACATTAATGTTTATTTACCATACCAAATGTGTTGGTAGTTAAGACTGTTTGTTACAGTACATGTGTGATGGTTATACTAACCGATCAGTCACACTACACCTCCGCTTTTCATAAGAATGTTCATATAACGTGAGTTTTATGGACATTCTTTTACAAAACTTAAAAGTAATTACATATTTGTTTTTATTTTATTTCTTTAATTTGTAAAGTAATTCTTATATTAATTTTTCTTAAACTATCCATGGAAGTTTTATTATATATAATATTATTTTTTATTGTGATATATCTTAAGTCTATTTTTATGAACTGTTTGTTCTTTATTTGTTTTCTTATCAACTATGGTTACATTATTTCTTAAATCTATTTTCTTAATTTTAAATGGTCCTTTGTATTGGACATCCAATTTATGACCTACTTCATTTTTTAATAAAACTAAATCTCCTAATTTAAAATTGTAATCTATTATATTTCTATCATAATTTTGTTTTTGTTCTACTTTATTTCTATCTAATAATATTCGAGCTCTTTTAAATGCTATTTCTAGTCTATATTTTTCCTCTTTGGCGTAGTTATCTATATTGTATAATGGAGTAATTTTATCTACCTCTGTGAATTCTGAAAATGTATTTGGGTTTTTTGAAAAAACTAATTCATAAGGACAATAGTTATGTACGGTTGATGGTGTAGTATTAAAACAATATGTGAAATATTTCAACCATTCATCCCAATCTGTTTTATCTATTGAAATATAGGAACGCACATATTCATTGAAAGTTCTATGAATTCTTTCTATTGTTCCTAGAGTTTGATGATGGTGGGCCGTTGAGGTTAGTTTTTTTATTGTGAGGAGACTACACAATTCCTCCAATATGGAATTTTTGTATTCTGTTCCCATGTCCGAAATGAACGTCTTCATCGGGCCATAGAATAAGAATAAAATTCTCAAATATCGATTTAGCGACTGTCTTAGCGCTTTTGTCCTTAATGGGTATCGTAACTAAATACTTAGTTAGGTCACATATAATTGTAATTGCATATTCATTCCCAGTGAGAGACATTGGAAATGGTCCTATTGTGTCTACGTATACTGTGTCAAATGCTTTATATGGTGTAGGCGTGATAGTCATTGGAACTTTGTTGTGCTTGAAAGTTTTTGACTTTTGACAATTTTGACATGATTTAACATACTTTGTTATGTCCTTTGTCATGTTCTTCCAGTAGTAATACTTTTTTATTTTTTGAATTGTTCTATATATTCCACAATGTCCTCCTTCTATGGGATCATCGTGATATTTCAGCATTATTTCAAGAATTGCCTTGGCATTCTTATTATTAATTTGGGTCACCTCATTCAATAGCGCTATTTTCAATTTCTTTAAATATTTATTGCCCATAATCTTAAATTCATTTGTTGAGATAAAGTCGAAAATTTTCTCACTAGGTGCCACTTGTAATTTTTCAATATTCAGTTTACCGGCCACTTTCTCAAGCCTAAAGAAAAATTGTCCTAAGTCAATTTTCTTATTAGTAAACAAATCATTTATTTGCATATTTGCAATGACAGATTTTCCACGCTTAATATAACATTTTGCGGGTGTAATCTTCAATTTAATATATTTTCTGACGTCAGTGTTCTTCAATGGTATATATATATATATTGGGCTCTTTATTTGTGCTGAATTTATGCTGATTATTTGTTTTACTACTGTCTTTTTCTTTTTTATTTGTCATCGACCTAGTCGTGATCTTAAGAACATTATTTAGTTTTTGGTTTATGTCTTTTAATTCATTAATTGTAATTCTTGATAACGCATCGGCAACGTAATTGTCTTTTCCCCTAAGATATTCTACAGTAAAATCATATTCTTCCAAATCTAAACGCATTCTGGTTAATTTAGAACTTGGATTTTTCATAGAAAACAAGTAAGAAAGTGGTCTGTGATCAGTGCGAACCATTTTCCATATATGTATGGTCGGAAATGTGTCATAGCTCAATGTATGGCTGTTAACTCTTGTTCAATCGTAGATTTATTACTTTCACCCTTGGTGAAGGTTTTTGATGCATATGCAATTGGTAATTGTTTTCCATTGGATTCTTGTGTTAACACTGCTCCACAAGCCTGTTTACTTGCATCTGTTGTTATACAAAATTCTTTTGTGAAGTCTGGATATTGAAGTAGTGTGGGTTTCATAAGTGCTTTCTTTAGATACTTAAACGCATGTTCACAATCTTTACTCCATTCAAATTGTACTCCTTTTTTGGACAATCTTGTTAAGTGTCTTGAATATTCCGAAAACTTTTTAATAAATCTTCGATAATAGTTACAAAATGCGACAAATCTTCTTACGCTATCGGCATCTTTTGGCGTTGGATAATTTTCTATTATAGAGTATTTACTGTCATCAGGTAATATTCCTTTATCTGTACATTTATGACCTTAATAGGTAACCTCTTTCATAAAAAATGAACATTTTTCTGGGTGGAGTTTTAGATTGTATTCTCTACATAAGTCAAAGACATTTTGTAGATTCGAAAGCATGTGTTTTTCTGAACATCCCAATACAACTAAATCATCCTAATACAGGAAAGCTTGGTTTGGTTTTAAACCACTAAAAGCAAGTGTCATCATTCTTTGAAAAGAATTTGGAGCAATCTTTAATCCATAAAGTAATCTAGTAAATCTGTATGAACCATTATTAGTTGAGAATGATGTTATATCTCGTGAGTTTTCCTCGAGACCAATTTGATGGAATCCAGACATTAAATCCAAACATGAAAAATATATAGCACGACCTAATTGGTCTAAAATATCATCTATTCTTGGCAAGGGAAACTTGTCTGCTACTAACTTTTTGTTAATTTGCCTATAATCTATTACTAGTCTCCATCTTTTGTTTTCAGAGTTTTTAAGTGATTTCTTTGGTACTAGTAAAATTGGACTATTTTATTCTGATTGTGACGGCTCAACTATTTGATCATCGATTAATTTCTTAACTTGTTTATCTATTTCTTCTTTATGTGTATGTGGTATACGATAGTTCTTAATATATACCGGATTTTTATCTTTAACTCTCAACTTTTGTTTGTAAAAATTATTAGTTGTAATAGTTTCTGTTTCTAAACCGAAAATATCAGTGTATGTTGAACAAAGTTTAGTTAATGTTTCTTTAAATTGATCTGGAAAATTGTTTTTTAATATATTCAATACTTCCGTTTTTCTGTTTGTATTATTTTTATGACTGTTTTTGTTTGCTAGTATATGATAATCAGAGATGTTTTCGGTTTTAATGTTATTCTTTTTAATTGTTGTAATATTATTGTTAGTGTTTAAAATACGGATAAATGCTTTGTTTGCTGTTACCAATGTGTTCGCAATAAAAACACCTTTTACAATTTCTTGGTTAGGTATTAAAAGTTCTGTATTTGAATTATTAATTTTTACTTTTCGTATAACTTCAGCTCTTGGAGGTAAGGTTATATCAGAGCAGTTGTTCGTAATTGGTATTTTTATTGGTTGTTGCAAATAATAAGGGCGTAGGATAAGGTAATTGTAATCGTCATTGAAATCCAAAATGCAATTATATTTTTTTATGAAATCCATTCCAATAATTCCATCGCATGGTATTGGAAAGTCATTGTGTACAACTTGAAAATTGTGTGGTATTAGAAAATTATTGAATTTTAAATCTAAAAATGTACTTCCTATTGATTTGATTTTACCTTGTCCTATTCCAGTTAAGGTTGTTGTTTTGTTAGTATTAATTTGTTTTAGCGTGAAGTGTTCGCATTTTATTACTTATTTTAGTTTATTAATTTTAGTTTGAATATTTATGAAAAAACATAAGTTGAGGTTTAGATTATATACTTTTCTATCTATTGAATTGATCCTAGGGGAACTTCGGAGTTTTCCGAGTTGTCTTCTTGTGAGTGCGTTGCTCTTACGTTACGTCTGTATCCTCTATTATTATTATTGTATCTATTATTGTTTCTGTAATTATTGTTATTATAACTATTGTTATTATAGTTATTTCTGTTATTATTGTTATTTCTTGGGAAAATATTTTTCCTACCAAAATTGTTGTTAGTTCTTTGAAAAGAATTTAAATTTTTCCTTGGTTTATAATAGAGTATGGCATTTTGTTGTCCAGTTGCTTCAGTGCAACTGTTTACTGACAACAAATTTACTGACAGCTTCATTCATGCTGCTTAATTGACCTGCTTCCATGATAAGTTTTACTTTATCAATGGTGCAGTTTTTGGTTATTGCTTTTATAGCAACTTGTGTCGAATATTTGTTTGCCAATTCGTATGACAAACCATCTGAAATGTAGGCATTTTCTAAGGACTTTGTAATACTTTCTATTTCGTTGCAGTAAACATTAGCGGTTTTATTTCCTTGTTTTATGTTCATTATTTTTGCAGTTAGGACTTCTACTGATTCACCTTTAACGGTAATACTGAGTTTGTCAATAATTTCTCTAATGGTAGTTTCATTGCTTACTAAATTTCTTGCATTACCTTTTAATTTTGTTTTTATTAAACATATAGCTGAGGATTCGTGAGAACCTTTTATTGATTCAACTAGAGTTAATGAATCAATGAAAGAACGTAAGTTTTCAGATTTTCCATCGAAATCTGTTATTAGCCTTGACGCTGTATTTAAGAATTCTACCAATGTTTGAGTCATTTTTTTCTATGAATCGTATTTTCTAACTATTCTAACTATTTTCTGATCTTTCTAATATTGTTCTAGATAGGACCTTTAATTTTAAAAGTAATATTTTATCATTTTACAATTATTTTAAATTGCTACTTATTTATTTATTTTCATAATAAAGTTTTTTTAAGCTCTAGGTCTATTTTTTTTTTATCAAAATTTATAATTTTATTTTCAATATTACAATAATTATTTATTTTCTTAATTTACGTATTTATATTTAAAGTATGTTTTTTCGTAATTTTTATTAATATTAACTTAACTTCTCTTAGAAGAATAATTTTCTCCCTTTTTCTTTGTTGGCGTAACCCTTATTCTTTTGGATTAGGCCACTTTCTATATTACTAGTCTTTTTTTTTTCTTTCGGAAACTTTCGTTTCCGCTGCCTGTTTTTGTATTCCGCCATAGTCAACGGCTTTGGACTATTTACGGACATCATTTTAGATGTAAAATTACAAAAAAAAAGTTTTGCCTCGAGCGGTTAATGCTTACAGGCCCTAAATTGCGTTATAGTTTGGCGCAATTTTTTTTTTAATATAATGATGATAAAATGGCTTAAAATAGGTTATTTAAAAATATTATTGTAAAAAGTATTATTATTGTTCTGGCGGAACCATCCTTCTTGGTTTATTATTGTTCTGGCTGAACCATCCTTCTTGGTTTATTATTGTCCTGGCTGAACCATCCTTCTTGGTTTATTATGCCTTTTGGCCAGGCTGTCATTTTTTTCTTCAATATAGATGTAGATGTGTGCAGGATTAGTCTTCATGCTCCAGATTTCGCAGCAGGATCGCCATGTAGAAAGTCAATTTTCTTGGCAGGATCGCCATGTAGAATGTCTATCTTCATAATTTTAAATAATCTAGACTTTTTATTTATTTTATTCTTGGTGCTCCGCGGTTAGAGCTACCAAGTGACTTTTTATTATTTTTGTTATTTTTACAAAAGTCTTCTGCTTATATACTATTTGGTTGAGTGTTTTTACAAATCACACTCAACCTCGTAATTCTATTCTTATCCTAATTAGTCTATACCTTAACATAATAAAATACCAGGCAATCATGAATTTTGAATGATTTCCAAAATTCATGATTGAGTGAAACTTTAAAATTTAAAGTGTTTATATCTATGGGAACCATATGGGAAATATGATCTATTTATTAACAGTTTTTATTTTAATAATTTTTATTTAAAACTGAAATATTTTGGGGCATTTTAGTGGTGCATTAATGCAACAACAACAACAATGTATTCTTTGTTTGTTTCTCCACTTGAACATTAATATTTATTTACCATACCAAATGTGTTGGTAGTTAAGACTGTTTGTTACAGTACATGTGTGATGGTTATACTAACCGATCAGTCACACTACACTATTTCAAAAAAAAAAATTACCGATTCTTATTATATTAATACCTAAAAGAGCTCCCTGAGGCTTATATTTTTTTTGTCTGCCACTGTACAGATATTTCATTAAATTCGTTGGATTTCGTTTAAGCTCTATTGGATAATTCTTTTATACAGAAGATATTCGCTTAACGTTAAAACAAAACTATCACACTCACGTAATTCTAACAATGAAGTCACAAAAGCACAACTACACTTAGAAATACATTAATATATTTAGACAATTTTTTTCTCTTTAATAGTCTTTCATAGTTTTGCTACTAATCTTCTCAAGTTCTTTTTCGGACAAAGGCACTTCTCTATCATGATCATTGCTTTCCTTTATCAAATCCACCATTTGTCTTGGCTTTAATTTTTTTTAATTAAATTCGCTAATCTGGGTATAAATTAACTGGAACTTAAAACTTACCTGGCTATTTTCCTTCAGGTTCTTGGGAATGCTAATTTTGGACTTCACTCCCCAGAAAATAGCCAGCTGAAATTAAGGTGTTATTTTAACAAAATTTAAATTTTCCATATTTTACATTTCCTCTTACGTTTTCTTATTTTTCTTAAAATATGCAGAACACTTTATTTCTTCATTTTCTTCTGTTTGGTTTTCAAGTTTTTAATTTATATTCATGATTGTCTTTTTATTACGTTTGTCTTTGCCGAATTCAAGTATTTAAATGAGAAAGAAGACATTCTTCCTATCGATCCCCTGCTATCTACTTAGTTCCATTAGCGGTTTCTATTTATTTAAAAAAAAAACATACACATATACATATAATATTCTTTTCCCGCCAAGAGCCATCTTTTTTTTGGGAAAAAGAAATACTAAAGAATAAATATTATTTTCAGTATTCCAGCAAGAAACGTATTTTCATTCATAATTTCAATCTATTTTGTCTTGCACTATAATTCTTTAATTTCCTGAATTTAAATACAACCCTGTAACCTTTAACTATTATTGTGCTGCCAAATTTACATAAATTTTATTTAAATAATAAATAATAAATTTAAAGACACAACTTATTACTAGACACCAACACACATTTTAAAAATTTAACAATACAATTTTTATTACAATTTAATTAAGTTCTATTAATAATTGTTTCATCGGACAATGGGTAATAACATGTGAGTATGTAACACAAATATTGAAAATAATGGTAGTCTGTTTAATCCTTATAGACATATAACAACATTGAATAAACAAACGAAAATTAAACATGCAAAAGAATACAACAAATTGGTAACCTATTCAAAAAAAACGTAAGGACAAAACTTCAAGAAGGCAACATACAGTACAAATAATGGGCAAACACATAAAACATCCCGCAATCATCAATAATAAAAACAAAACCTAGCTAAAAAACAAAAAATCTCATAGAGCCGGTAATCCCAATAAACATTTTCGGACAAACAAGAGGATATTTGTTTTTTTTTAAAGATATTCCCACCCGCAACAAAATGTAGCTTTAATCATTAGCAATACTTCACAATCGATAGCTTTTTGGAACAAAACAGAGCGGCATATAAATCACTTTCGAATTACATTTGATTGTCAATTTCGAATGTTTTACACGTAATACATTCGATATCAGCTCGAAGGCAATATCATAAATAAATGCCCTGGTACACATAAGAGAACTTCTCGCCAAATCCTATCTTATTCCTGCCTAACTTTATGGATGTGAACTCTTTGCAAGTTGTGACTCTATTAGCAAACACAAGTTAATTGTTTTATACAATAATATTTCGAGATATACCTTTGGCCTACGAAGATATGATCATGTTTCTGATCATTCCTCAAGACTGTTCGATGTATATTTTGATACTGTACTTAAGATTCGTTTGTTTTATACTTTCACAAAATTGTTTATGATAACATAAGGTTTGCCAGATCTCTTAGAGGTAAGAAGATCCGTACCGTGTCATCGTTATCATGTATCTGAATGAAAGTTTTTCAATTATGCGGCACGTCTTTGGAATCTTCTAGCAGCCCAACAAATTAATAGCAACGCAACCAGTTTTAAAAAATTGTTGTTAAATAATTATACGAGGGCTGCTATATATATTTATAGATTGGCAACACTAAGTGTGAGATTGTGCCAGGTGCAATCTGACATTTCCATTGGAAAGTTTGACATTTTATTACATAATCGTACTCAACACGCTTTGACGTACGACCATCATTTGTGTTGTTTACAGTGACTTAAAAAAATTAATTTGACAAAAAAATGGAATTAACTCGTGAAGATTTTCGCGCAATCATATTTTACAAATTTCGGCGTGGATTATCACGACAAGAGCGCACTTAAATCTTTATATGGCAATGAAGCAGCATCCTATAGCATTGTGAAAAATTGGTATAATGAATTTAATTGTGGCCAACGCTCGCTCAAAGACGAATTCCGTGAAGGTCGTCCAAAAACGGCCATTGTGGTAGAGAACATTGATGTCGTGCGTGAACTCGCAATGCAAGATCCGCATGTGACATATCGTGAGATAGAGGCATTTTTTGACATTTATCCCACCAGTACACACCCGGGCGTAAACAAGGTTTGTTCTCGTTGGATCCTGAACAATTTGGCAGTCGCTCAAAAAAAGGCTCATGCCGATTGGTGCATAGAAATGTTGCAAAAATACGATCGCGGTACTTCAAAAGACGTTTATAAGATCGTCACAGGTGACGTATCATGTATCTATACGTATGAGCCCGAAACAAAATAACAATCGACCGTGTGGTTATTCGAAAATGAGCCAAATTCAATGAAAGTTGTTCGTGGAAGAAGCACTTCGAAGCAAATGGTCACCTGTTTCTTCGGAAAAACTGGTCATGCGGCGACTGTTCCGCTTGAGCAACGTAAGAAGGTCAATTCTAACTGGTACACCACAATTTTTTTTGCCTGAAGTCTTCGGAGCAATTCGAAAAACAAACAGGAGAAGACGAATCATTGTTCACCATGTCAATGCGAGCTCTCACACATCGACTCAAACCAGCGCCTTTTTGACCGGCCAAAACGATGAATTGATGGGTCATCCGCCATGCAGCCCTGACTTCGCACCCAATGACTTCTTTTTATTGGAGTGAAAAAAGTGCTTCGACAATTGGTTAGAGCTCATGCTAAAAGTGTATAAATCATGCTGGAGAATACTTTGAAACACAATAAAACCATTTTTGATGATAAATATTACCATTTTCATTATTAGGCCAGAAATATATATAGCAGCCCTCGTACTTGATTTTATTTGTTATAATTAGTTTTAAACTTTTAATTTTTACTTCATAATTTTATTTTTCTTTTTTATTAGTTCTGTTTTGCATATAAAATATTTCAACTGTTGTGCGATTTTATCTATAAATTTATTTGTCAATTATCTTTAAAATGTTTGTGATAATTTAAAAAAACGACACACAATACATTCTTGTACTTTAAATATATTGTTGTACAGGAAATGCAAATAAATAAAATAATGACAATTTTATTTCTTTTTTTTAATTTAAAAACCATAAATGAATTTTTGACAGCTGCCAAGCCACATTAATCAGGTAACCTCACTACGAAGGGGAAATACTAAGGCGAAAATTAAAATTTTATCCCGCGAATCAGAGACAATTCAAAAATGTAACGTATATGCTGAGAACCATGTCATTAAATGAATCTCAATTTATATTTACTTAAGAAAAAAATATTTTTTTGTGTCTTTGTCATCGGCACTTGCGGCAAGTGCAAGTTCGAAAAACACAAAGCATCCGCACTCACTGTTTTCAAACTTAGAGATCAGCTTGGCCGAATTATCTCATCCTTTTGCTCTTCAATTGTTACTGGCTTATCGACATACACCTTTTCTTTCAAATAACCCCAATGAAAGAAGTCCAACGGTGTCAAATCACATGATCTTGGCGGCCAATTGATATCGCCACCACGTGAGATAACACGGCCATTGTATTTGTCGTGCAGAAGCGCCATTGTTTCGTTAGCTGTGTGGCAAGTGGCACCGACCTGTTGAAACCGCATATTGTCCATATCCAATTCTTCCAATCCGGGCTATAAAAAGTTCGTTATCATCTGACGATAGAGAACACCATTCATAGTAACTGCCTGACCGGCCACATTTTGGAAAAAATACAGCCCGATGATGCCGCCAGCACAGGTGCAATTGTTGGGCACGACGACGAGTTTTGAGGTAGACGGCTCTTCAGTCACACTATCGCGAACAGCAGCAAGATTTTCTGCAGTACGAGCTGTACGAACATGCACTGGTGTTTTCACTTCTCCTACAGACCCGGTTTGCTCAAATTTTTGCACGATTTTTCCGATTGTACGCACATTTGGACGATTAAATTGACCGAAAAAATCACGAAGTGAACGATATGCACTTAGATTTGAACGCTCATTTTCATAATAAGCTGAATAAATTTAACGAAGTGCTCGATTGTATCTTTGAGAAACATTCAAAATCGGCCCTTAAAATTTAACCATAAAACTAGCTGTGCCATATTTTATTCGATTTTGCTTTTAAAGTAATTCTCACCAAATTTTTTATGAAAAGCACCAATTTTTTTAAGGATTTCTATACAAAATTTTCAGACGTATCGCTCGCTTGTAGTGCAGAAACCGCACATCATTTTATAGTGCTTAAGTGATGGTTTATATATTGACTTTATATATTCTTGGGTAATTACTTACGAACAATGGATTTATATAAAATTCTTAAGTTTATATATATTATAAAATTATTGTAGGGTTCTGTAAATAGTGTAGTACTTTCAATACTTTTTGGAAATGAGATATGTTTAAGGGAAAACAGTATCCTTTATATGAAACAAGAAAAGAAGGTACCTCCTATATATATATATATATATATATATATATATATATATATATATATATATATATATATATATATATATATATATATATATATAGAAGATAAGTTAAAACTATAGTTATACAATACAGTTAATTAATTTGAATAAAACTTTTTTATGGTTACACTGTTTATCTATTTAAAACAGTTAAGCAAGTTTTCAATTCGCCGACATTTTTAACATTAATTTTATTACAAGTGTAAAAAACACCCATGCAACTTGCATGACTTTGGCATGCTTTTCCGCCATTTTCGTAAATAAGACTTATACTTAACTAGTATACAAGTAGTTGCATTTATAAACATAACGTGAAGGGTAAAGAACACTATTTACTTTAAGCAATTGTTGAAAAAATTGTTGTTATTTATACAAAAATAAATTCTCATCGAAGTTTTATTGAATATTTTTAATTTATTAAAATTATTTTAAGTAAAGTTCACATTTACAATTCGTAAAAGACAAACTTTAGCGAGTTAAGGCGGCGCACATAGAATCCGTCATACGTTATACTTTAGCAGAATCAACTGAAAACAAAGTAGCAACGGAAGAGGTTGACACAATGAGTACTTTGATTACGCATATTAAAACAAAAAAGAAAGCACTTGAAAAGCTTTTTTTGCCATTTTACTTTATTAAATTTATTTATTTTGATGTATTTTGTTTCTTTTTTGCTGCCACTCAACACAAAAATTTAATTTTGGGAGAGAAAAACAAAGAGAAACCCATTAATTGATCCCAACGTACGTCAAAAATTGAAAGTACTTTGCGTTGACGGAGACGTACTGATTGTGACAACACTCATTAGAAAAGCTGTATTTCACTCTTGTACGTTGAAAATACGTCGTATAACGTATGACGGATTCTATGTGACCCGGCATTTAGTTGTCATATTACGCATACCACACATAGTTAGGGGTAGTGCACTAATTCTGCAATATTCACTCACACTGAGTGATATTGCAAAATTATTGCATTCATTTATTTGATTTCTATTGGTGATTGCAAAATTTGCAGTCTCAATCAACATTAGTGATAGTGATTTAAAAAGTCTTTGCACTAATCTTTAATTATTTTGATTTCAAAAAATGCAATCAGCAATATATTGCAACTTTTTTTTCTTCACTCAAGTTGATTGCAAGAAGAAACTTTGCATTCAATTTGAGGGTCAATTTGATTTATTGTTATTTTTGTTCACTAATTCAAAAGTGAAGACTAATACTTCATTAAAAATATAATTCAATTTATTTTATATTTATTAATGATTATATAAAACAGTAAATTATTTTATATATGTAACATAACTATACGAGTATGACCATCTAGACCTTCAAAAATTAATTTAATTAATTTTTAGTTTAACAAACTTTTTTTTTACTTCCATAAACAAAATGGATACATAAAAAAAGTAAAATTCAAAAAATTATTTGCAACAAACTTTTCAAAACTGTTACCACCAATTTTTTTATCTTCTGAGTGTCTACCATTCCACTAAAGAAAAATAAAGGCCTCACAGGTGCAAAAGAAGGCAAATGCGTGTTGAAATTTAAAAACATTTGACTAATTACTAGATATTTGTTAATACAACCCAATTCAGTCTCAAAATCCAGTAGAGAAGTATTTAATTCTATTCATATGCTATCATTTTGTTCTATTGTTGAATTATCTAATATTAAAGATATGAGAAGACTCGTGATTTAAACAATCGTTTTATTTACTTCGTCAATTGCACTAAAATCTGGGAATCTAACTAGACCTAGTAATGTTCGAACTGACTTTGAAAATTTTTATGTAACTGTTATATAGTATTAATAATTAATTTGTTACCATTATGTACCTTGTTTCAATACTGAATAAAAAATTCATTACGTTACATCACTTTTTTTTATTTTGGTGTAAAATATTCAAAAAAAAAAAAACGAATTTATTTCAAAATTCTCATGACCAATAATTTTTGAAAGTTGATTGAGAGTATGAATAAATGCAGCTTTTTATTGATTGCAAGTAAAAATTTTGCAATTAATTGATTTTTTTTTTTGATTGCAAGTAAAAATTTTGCAATCAATTGAGTGAGTGAAGAATTCTTGCACTAAATCTGCGTTGAGTGGTAGTGCAAACATTTGCACTACCACTAAATTATTTTGATTGCTAGTGCAGCTTTGCAGTTTATCACTAAGCTGCAAAAAAAATAGTGCAATAAAATCTTTTGCAATATGATTTAGTGGTAGTGCAATGCTGATTTCAATCAAAATTTAGTGCACTACCCCCATCTATGATACCACACGATAAGTTGAAATATGCCCAGTCGAGTTGAAAACGGTTTTATGTACTTTGTACTAATAAAACTCTATTTTAAATTTTTTGGCAGACGACTTTAACGCTAACGATACCCTAAATGAATCACTTGGACAAAGTATTCTATAATGAGGTTTTAGCTTTTTTTTATTATTATTTTATATTATTATTTTTGACAATATATAATAGAAACACTATTCATAAAAATCTATTTGATTCCATTCAAAATGAAAAATTCCTAAATCTATACATAAAACAGTAACTCATAACTGTATAGTATCCTGATTCCAATAAAGGATACTGTTTTAAATATCTCATTTCCAATAGAAAGTGGAGAAAAAGCAGTGAAAGTATGCGGGTTTTTTCACCGATTTAAAGGTACTGCATACTTTAAGGCATCTTCTATTTTTGAAAGCGGGATATTTTAAACACGGTTGCGCAGTAGTTGGTGCTGTTTTAAAATAATAACAAAATATGAATTACTTACTACCAAATCGCCAATTGAATAAAATTTGTATTTGATTTGTATTTTCAGTTTGTGGAATTACATCGTTATTAAAATATTTGAAACAGCTTTTACAGAGCTTTACAATAATTTTTTTTAATTTAATGTAAATTTTAGAATTTTATACAGGCGTGGGTAACTTTTGTATAAAGTAAATAAGTAAGAGTCTTAAAATTTGGTGTGGATTACTTACAAATTATTGCCAGGACGAACACGACGTCTGTGGGCACAGCTAGTCTTAAATAAAACCATTCATTTTTGCTGCAATTTTTTTTTTTCTAAAATTAAAACAACTTGTTGTTACATTCCTAAAGCTCTATATATCAATGTGGGTGTAAGGACCCACAAAACCAATTCGAAAAAATCTAATAAAGCAAACAAAAGTGGTGTTTCTTTTTCACTATGACTATAAATAAAAACACATAAAAAATTATTTGCATCGGGTTATAACTTCAATATTCAAATATCGGTTTTGTTAAAAATCTATGAACAAAAATATTTGAAGGGGTGAAAAAATGAGGTAATTAAATTGTGATATTTTTCAATTTTTATTTCAATGCTTAAAACATAAATACACTTACAAATACCTACATACACGTATCCGTTTCCACATAGAATGTTATGAGTGTGGCTATGTGTATGTATGTAGATATAATGTATATTTGCATCTATGATTGAAAAAAACAGAACAATTAGATATTTTTAATTAAATGATTTTTTCTTTCTTGTAGCGCCTTCCCATATCATATAAAAAATATAAAAAAAATATGAAGATTATAGTAAGATGAAATTTGTTTTGATGAAAGAAAAAAATGTTAATAGCATAAAGATATGCGAACCATGTCAGGACGCCGTGGAAAAATCATCCACATGAAAAACTGCTTCTATGCAGTTATATTGTCGATTTTCAGGATTCTCATGGATCGACGTGACATAATTACGCGCTGGCACTGCAGAGCACGACAAACTAGCCTCCTCAACAGTCACAATAGTAAATAACCAGCCTGCTACGGTGCCCAGTGAACGTTGAGTAATTATGAAATTATCAAGAGATTTTTTTAGTTGAGACTGTATGATTAGTCCGTCTGACCCTAACTAAGAGACCTAAGACCTAACACTAATATTTTGTGTTAAAACATTTTGATGAAAATTTCATTAAAATATTCATATGAAAATCGGTTTAGCCGTATGAAAATGCCATTTTTCTTCTTTTCCCCCGGGGTTCAAGTTTTGGAAACTGACTTAACCTATTGCAACTTATAGATTGATGATGTATATACATACATACGTTTATGTATGTATATACATACGTTTTTCCTGCTATTCTTCTCTCCGAGTCCAAGTTAAAAACAAACATTGCCTGATGGACCTTATGGATAAGGATCTGTGAATGCTTTCAATGAAAATTGCACTTGTCCCGATCTTCTCTCATCAAACAACATATATATCCTGTCGCAATTTCTAGATAAAGATATATCCAAGTTCCGAATTTTATTATCGGTTGAATACTTTAATTATTATTAGTTCGACTAATAATAATTAAAATTTTCAAAAATTAAAAAATCGCAAAGCACCGCGCAATCTTGTTTACTCAACAAAGTTTGGTTTGATACTAGATTAGTGTTAACTAAAAACGAATGTTGGGACCAAAACAAATTAACAAAAAGTAACTTACATTGCTAACCGAAGGTTTGCTGAAGGAACAACAACATATAAGATGGTAAATATTAAAAGTAAAAATATTCAACAAGAGGGAAGCTTAAGGTAGTGGTAGACTTCGTTCTCACCAACTGACGAATGATAATTGATGCTTACAACTAAAACACTACCCTAAGTAGATTAGATACAAGAGTGCTGATGACGGACGTGGCTGTCTAGAAAATGTGCATTCCACTCGTGCTGGTGTCTAAAAATTAAATTTTCCCAATTTTTCTTTAATTTGTAACTTAATTAATTCTTTCTTAGAGAGAATAAAAACGAACTTAAGCTTGATTATAAATTTCATTGTATGTAATCGGTTGAATACTATAAAAACACTCCTTTTTGCCCGGTTTCACATTACCAATTTTGCAAGGGCACACAATCTAATTGAACATGGATAAAGATTTATCTATGTTTCAAATAGTTTTAAAATCTTACTTTAAAATCTTACTTTTGAAAACGCATGTATGTACATAGGTATGTACATATGTTTATTCTTTTTTTACACAATAATAAGTTAAGGGCTTATTAATCTTATGTGTAAAGATCCCTGAAAGATGTTAAAACGACCTACAATGTTTCTAGAGCTGCTGGCTCCATGACTAGCAAACAACAAGAAACAAATTTGTTAACTATTTTTAATTAAAGAACAAACCTAATGTGTTTTGTTTATTTTTACTGAAAGAAAAAACGAAGAAAAAAATAGAACTAAAAAAAATGAAAAGCAATTAAAATAAAAGCACAAAAAAGAATCTGACCCAACGCAGCTCCTTTAAATTGTTCAATTTTTGTTTTGTTTTGTTTTCAATATTGTTTCTAAATAAACAAATTTTGACAAAACCTGCCTCCAAAAAACGTTAACAAACAAAATTCAGCTGGGCTATCAACACCACCTGATATTAATTCGCCTTGGGTTTTATAAAAAACTCTATTATTCTAGAGTTCTGTAAATAGCATGATATAAAAATAGAAGGTAATTCCCAAGGCACATTCATCAGGTAACCTCACTACGAAGGAGAAATATTAAGGCGAACATTTTTTTTATGTTTAATTATCAAAATCCATATAAAAACATTGATAATTTTCGGCTTAATATTCCCCTCCGAAGGGAGGCGACCTGATTAAAGTGCCTTGGTAATTCCATTCTCTCTTTTTGTCGCCATATTAGCGTTCTGACGTTTGCGGGAATTATTTAAATTTGTGCTACCGGATTACATACTTTGTGAAATCCCATTTTGCGTTTTTTCCTTTATTTGAAATTTAAAAAATTAAAAAAAGAGAAAAAGGTCTTAGGTAAATGTGTCCAAAAAAAAAAAAAACAAACAAAAATTATTTGAGTTTAAAAAGAAAAAGTTGTTCGTCCATTGCCATAAGGTATTAATACACTTTTGCAGGAATTCACAAATAAGATTTTTTAATTATTCTATATCTGACGAAAGTGTCTTAGTTTGCGTTTTCTTATTGAGAACACCTTTCCCTTCGTTTAAGAAAATATGATATTTTCGTAGACAAATTAAAACTAATCATTTTAAATTACGTAAAATTAAAATTTATTTTATTAAAAAAATAACTATTCCAAAAAGTCTTTCGTAATTTAGATGGATAGCTAATCTGTCAGCAGTATCAAGAAAAAGTAAAATTTGCACAATCATAGGATCTCAAAATGAAAAAGTTTGGTTAATTTTGTTGTGAATAAGGGGGCTTGCAAAATGACTCTGAAAAATCGTTCAAAGCAAAAAATAACCCCAGAAATCCGCATACAGAATTGGGTAATATTTTATCTGAAAAGCAACCAAAAACTTTGAAAACTTTGAACATGACGTGAACATGATTACGTCAAGAGGGAAGCTTAAAGTAGTGGTAGTTCTCACCAACTGATAATTGAAGACAAGTTTTCTCGTATTCCATTTTGCCAGATTTGACGATTTATCGTCATTTTGACGATTTTGGGTCAAAAAATGACAGGGTGATGATGGGACGATTTATACCCTAATTTTGCGATTTTTAATAATTAAAAATTTGTAAAATTTATACCGTTAAAGCAACCTTGAATTCAGCAACAAAAAAAATGACAACAATAACTTGTTAATAATAAAATGTGTATGTTATTCTTTGGCGTTGTGTTCTTTTTACGCTTGTCTGTAGAAACTTTGAAGAGAAGGTGCAAGCAATTTGATAATTTAAATTTTAGCAATTTAAATTTTAGCAATTTTTGTTATAACGGCTATGGTAATACACTATCTATAAAAATATACATGCGCCAACCTATTGCGGTTCAAAAAATAAGGTAATATACGTGAAAAACATGTCACTTAGTAATTAGTAATTGTTACAGCGGCAGAAGTACAACATCTACTGTAAACTATTTAAGTGTCTACCTATTACGGTTCAAAAAATAAGGCTATTTATATACAAATCATGTCTCTGTCGAAACACCCTTTAATTTTGTTATTTGCTATGGCGGCCATGGCAATTCTCTTTCTATGAATATATCAAGAGTCTACCTATTACTATTAAAAAAAATAAGTTACTATACGTGAAAAGCATGTCTTTGTCAGAACACCCTTTAATTTTTAGTAATTGTCATAACGGCCATGGCAACACATCTTCTATACCAATTGGAAGAGTCTACCTATTACGGTTCAAAAAATATGTCATTATACATGCAAAAGACGTAACTGTCGGAAAACCCTTTAAATTTAAATTGTTTTTATAGGGGTCATAGTAATACACCATTTGTAAAAATATCAATAATCTATCTATTATGGTTAAAAAATTAGTCAATGTTTATGCAAATCACGTCACTGTCGGTATACCCTTTAATTTTTACTATTTGTTATAGTGGCCATAGTAATACACCTCCTGTAAAAACTTCAAGGGTCTACCTATTATCGTTCAAACATATGCCATATATACAAATCACGTCACTAACGGAACACCCGTTAATTTTAAAGCTTAATATTGTGTACTTGCTTATAATGCAAACATAGCTTAAATCACTGCAAATTTTAAGTGGTTGCCTCCTATAGCTCAAGAAATAAATACATAAAGGCAAATAACACGTCACATTCGGAACACCCTATAAGTGTTAGTATTTTTTGATATAGTGGCCACAGTTATACACCTTCTGTGAAAATTTGAAGAGTCTGCCTAATATGGTTCAAAACTTAGGCTTTATACATGCATATAACACCACTATCGGAACACCCTTTAATTTTTAGGTTGATTTTTTTAGACTTGTTTGTAAAGCGAACTAATTTTTAATTACAGTTTGTAAATTTTTAGTGTATGCCTGCTACAGTTCAAGAAATAAACACATATTCGTGAATAACACCTCTCTATCGGAACACCCTATAAGTTTTAATTTTTGTTGCTATAGCGGCCACAGCTATACACCTTCTGTGAAAATTTCAAGAGTCTACCTTTTATGGTTTAAAACTTAGGCCTTATACATGCAAATCACACCACTATCGGAACACCCTTTAATTTTTAGTTGTATTTTTTTATACTTTTTTATATAGTGAGCTAAGTTTTAATTACTGTTTGTAAATTTTAAGTGTATTGCTCCTACAGTTCAAGAAATAAACACATTTTCGTGAATAATACCTCTCTATTGAAACACCCTATAAATTTTAGTATTTGTTGCTATAGCGGCAACAGCTATACATCATCTGTGAAAATTTCAAGAGTCTACCTATTACAGATATAAAAGGCGCTGACAGACGGACAGACGGACAGACATTGTAGCGAAAACAATAGGGTTACGTTTTTACACTTTGTGTACGGAACCCTAAAAATGTGTACAATTTTGAAAGACGTCATTAACACATCCAAATATATGTTAAAAGAGCAAAAAGAAATATGCAAAAATATTTATAAAATGAGGAAAGCTTTAGAAATCTTAACAGAGGTTATTAGAGAATAAATTAGTCAAGTGCGAGTTACACTCACACACGTAGGGTTCCGTACTATTTTCAGTATAATTTAAAAATGCCAGTTGTTTATTTCTATATGTCTTATAGAACACCCTTAAATTTTAAAATTAAAGTAATATTCACGAAAATTGCATTATAATTAGAACACCCTTTAAATTTTAATATGTAATTGATTTTATAACGGCCATGGTAATACACTTTCTATTAAAATATCAGGAGCCTACCTATTGCGGTTAAAAAATAAAGTAATATTCATTAAAAACACGTTACTAATGGACACACTTTAATTTTAAGCATTTGTTATAGCGGCCGAAGTATCTATTACGGTTTATAAAATCATGTCACTGTCGGAACACCCTTTAATTTTATTATTCATTAGAGTGGCCATGGCAACTTCCTTTCTATAAATATATTAAGAGTCTACTTATTGCGATTAAAAAATAAGACACTATAAGTGAAAAACATGTCACTGTCGGAACACCCTTTAATTTTTAGTAATTGTCATATCGGCCGTGGCAACACATCTTCTGTACAAAATTTCAAGAGTCTACCTGTTACGGTTCAAGGCTTTATACATGCAAATCACGTCACTGGCGGAAAACCCTTTAATTTTTATTATTTGGTATAGTGGACATAGTTATACACCTCCTGTAAAAATTTCAAGATTCCACCTATTCATTCAAAACTTAGGATATATACATGCAAATCACGTCACTATTGGAACACCCTTTAATATTTAAGTTCAATTTTGTATACTTGTTTATAAAACAAACATAGTTTTAATTACAGTCTGCAAATTGTAAGTGGTTTCCTCTTACAGCTCAAAAAAAAGACATAAACGTAAATAACACGTCACTTTTGGAACACCCTACGTTTTAGTATTTTGCTATTGTGGCCGCAGTAATACACTTTTGGTAAAATTTTCAAGAGTCTACCTATTATGGTTCAAAACTTAGGCCTTACACATACAAAGCACACTACTATCGGAACACCCTTTAATTTTTAGGTTTATTTTTTTAGACTTGTTTATAAAGCGAACTAAGTTTTAATTACTGTTTGTGAGAAATAAACACATATTCGTAAATAACACCTCTCTATCGGAACACCCTATAAGTTTTAATATTTTTTGCTATAGCGGCCATAGTTATACACCTTTGGTAAAATTTTCAAGAGTCTATCTATTAAGGTCCAAAACTTAGGCCTTATACATGCAAATCACTCCACTATCGGAGCACCCTTTAATTTTTTGGTTTATTTTTTTCAGACTTGTTTATATAGCGAACTAATTTTAATTTAGTGCTTGCATATTTTTAGTGAATTCCTCCTACAGTTCAATAAGTAAGCACATATTCGTGAATAACACCTCTCTATCGGAACACCCTATAAGTTTTAGTATTTGTTGCTATAGCGGCCAAAATTATACACCTTCTGTAAAAATTTCAAGATTCTACCTATTATGATTCAAAACTTAGGCCTTATATATCAAAATAACACCACTATCGGAACACCCTTAAATTTTTAGGTTTATTTTTTAGACTTGTATATAAGGCGAACTACGTTTTTATTACAGTTTGTAAATTTTTAGTGTATGCCTCCTACAGTTCAAGAAATAAACACATATTCGTGAATAACACCTTTCTAGCGGAACACCCTATAAGTTTTAATTTTTGTTGTTATAGCGGTCACAGTTATATACTTTCTGTGAAAATTTCAAGCGCCTACTTATTACGGTTCAAAACTTAGGCCTTAATCATGCAAATCACACTACTATCGGAACACCCTTTAATTTTTAGGTTTATTTTTTTATACTTGTTTATATAGCGAACTAAGTTTTAATTACTGCTTACATATTTTTAGTGTATGCCTCCTACAGCTCAAGAAATAAACACATATTTGTGAATAACACCTCTCTATCGGAACACCCTATAAATTTTATTATTTTTTGCTATAGCGGCCAAAATTATACACCTTCTGTAAAAATTTCAAGATTCTACCTATTATGATTCAAAACGTAGGCCTTATAAAACAAAATAACACCACTATCGGAACACCCTTTATTTTTATTTTTTTATAGCTGTTTATATAGTGAACTAAGTTTTAATAACTGTTTGTAAATTTCAAGTGTATTCCTCCTACAGTTCAAGAAATAAACACATTTTCGTAAATAACACCTCTCTATTGAAACACCCTATAAGTTTTAGTATTTGTTGCTATAGCGGCAACAACTATACATCATCTGTGAAAATTTCAAGAGTCTACCTATTACGGTTCCATAGATAAAAGGCGCTGACAGACGGACAGACATTGTAGCGAAAACAATAGGGTTTCGTTTTTACACTTTGTGTATGGAACCCTAAAAAAGGAAGAACAACTTTACATAGCGAAAAAATGATGGAGACAAAATGCAATAATTATGAGGTAGAAAAATTTTTAAACAAAAAGCAAGAAATTAAAATTAAAAAGATGGAACTTGAAATAGAAAGGAACAGTTTTAAAAAAAAAGTAGTAATCTAACTATGTATGTATTATACACATAAGTTTTGTTGTATAAATTACGATAGCCTTAATTTAAATGTTTTTTGTATGTTTTATGAATTGATTTAATTTTTAAAACATTATTATACCCTTCACCACAGGTTAAAAGGGTATATCTAAGTTTGTCATTCCTTGTGTAATTTCTACAATATTCATTTCCGACCCCATAAAGTATATATATTCTGGATCCTTATACATAGAGAAGTTGATTAAGCGATGTCCGTCTGTCCGTCTGTCCGTGTTAGTGTGGTAATGTCATTTGCCAAGGCACCAGAAGAGATAATTTTTTAATTTTTTTCAGCTTTAATGATTCTGTTTTGCCTTTTTTTGTCAAATAAATATTAGACTGCGACAGGTAGATCGCAAGGAGTGCATAGAGATCTCGGGGGATCAATAACCCCCTTCGAGGGGCGATTTTTATTTGTTTTTAGATTGGTAGGGTGTTTCTGCTTTGATTTGTATTAGAGACCTTAATTGAAAGCAATACGCATAGAGGTAGCCAATGGGCCCACAGGGTACCCACTTATAAATAGGAGCAGTTAAAAGGACCCCCCCATGTGTCAATATGAGGAAATTTTTTTTTTTTGTAAGGATATCTTTTTGCTTTAGTCTGACCATTCTAACTTAATATAGATTTCAGAAAGGTCCTAAATTTCCCAAAAAATTTCAATAAAATTTTTTAAAAAAAATTTGTAAAAAAATTGTTTAAAAAAAATTTTTAAAATTGTTTGTCAATATGGAAAATTGAGGGTATTTTGTTGATATTTGTATTGGAATATATAGGAGAATGTAAATGCCCTATCTCCAGAATCACTGAGCCGATTTCGTGCAAACTTCACACAAACCACCTACAGAACATCCTGAAATTTTGGCTGAAATCGGTCGACCCGTTTCCGCAGTTAGTGGTGACATCAAAGTGTACACTTATTTTTATATATATATAGATATAGATATACATATATACATATGTATATGTATATATTTTTACATATATATATATACATATAGATACATTTCTGTATAAATAAAATCACCGTGGTGAAGGGTATAAAAGATTCGGCACGGCCGAATATAGCACTCTAACTTGTTTTTTATTAAAATAAATTAATTTTTTGAAGTCTTGAAAAAATCTATATAAAATTTTTTGTTATTTTTTCAATGCATGACATGACAGTGTTGCCGTTTTTTGCGAACGAGTAGTTATTAATAAATGGGCCAAATTAAAATTTCTTGGATAATATCTGCAAAATTGTCGTGTAATTAACCGACTTCATATAAGGTGAAGGTTATCAAATCGTCTGAGTTAACTCCTAGAAATCATTTAATTCTGAAGCGATTTTTATTTATTTTTATTTAAAAGGTAATGCTTATAGATTAGTTCCATTCAAAAAAGTTCATAATTTTAAAAAATAAAGGCATCGGGAAAATCATGTATGATTTTTACGTGTCTTTTGAACCCTAAAGGGCACCAATTTCATATTTTAACAAACTAAAAACAAAATTGCCTTACAGATTAGTGTCCTTATAATGGGTGATTTTTTTGAGGTTAGGATTTTCATGCATTAGTATTTGACAGATCACGTGAGATTTCAGACATGGTGCCAAAGAGAAAGATGCTCAGTATGCTTTGACATTTCATCATGAATAGACTTACTAACGAGCAACGCTTGCAAATCATTGAATTTTATTACCAAAATCAGTGTTCGGTTCGAAATGTTCAAATGTGACAAATTTTGTTCAGCGATGAGGCTCATTTCTGGTTGAATGGCTACGTAAATAAGCAAAATTGCCGCATTTGGAGTGAAGAGCAACCAGAAGCCGTTCAAGAACTGCCCATGCATCCCGAAAAATGCACTGTTTGGTGTGGTTTGTACGCTGGTGGAATCATTGGACCGTATTTTTTCAAAGATGCTGTTGGACGCAACGTTACGGTGAATGGCGATCGCTATCGTTCGATGCTAACAAACTTTTTGTTGCCAAAAATGGAACAACTGAACTTGGTTGACATGTGGTTTCAACAAGATGGCGCTACATGCCACACAGCTCGCGATTCTATGGCCATTTTGAGGGAAAACTTCGGAGAACAATTCATCTCAAGAAATGGACCGGTAAGTTGGCCACCAAGATCATGCGATTTGACGCCTTTAGACTATTTTTTGTGGGGCTACGTCAAGTCTAAAGTCTACAGAAATAAGCCAGCAACTATTCCAGCTTTGGAAGACAACATTTCCGAAGAAATTCGGGCTATTCCGGCCGAAATGCTCGAAAAAGTTGCCCAAAATTGGACTTTCCGAATGGACCACCTAAGACGCAGCCGCGGTCAACATTTAAATGAAATTATCTTCAAAAAGTAAATGTCATGGACCAATCTAACGTTTCAAATAAAGAACCGATGAGATTTTGCAAATTTTATGCGTTTTTTTTAAAAAAAAAGTTCTCAAGCTCTTAAAAAATCACTCACTAGTTGATGTAACTTGGAAATTAGGTATAATTTCAGATAGTCCGTTATGACCGTAAGTATAAATATTTCAAATTAGAAATTAAACATTGTCCCGATAGGTGATGTTATTTTATGTATATGGCTTTATCTTTTGAAACGCTATAGTCAGACACTTGATATTTACACAGCCTTCATATTACTATATCCGCAATAGTAAATAAAACTTAAATTAAATAGTGTTCTCATGGTTGACATAGTATCAATCGTTGAAATATAATGTTTTGGGAATTCAACTATTATTTTAATAATATAACGCTAATAACCTATACTATTTTATAAAAAATCAACTTATTATTTAAAAATATTTTACTGGTTCCTCAAGCAAGGAAAGTATTACCCATATTTTAAGAATATAGACCATTATTTATAAAAATAATGATAACTCTTTAAAAAGTCCAACACAAACAAAAAAGGGTTTAACAAAAACACGTATTCGAAAACTTCAAAATGGTTTTTAGTTCAAATCTTAATAAGTTTGCTTATTTCGCTGTTCAAAATAACTTTGTTATTCCTACGACACTAGTGCTACGTTTTGTATAAAACCGATTTAAATAACAGTGCGAAAATGTTTTTCTGACTATATGTAAATACCAAACTTAAATTTTGATAAGAAAAAAAATGTATATACTTTTTTGCTTTTTAATTTCATAAGGTTGTATAAAAGGACTTAGTTCCCCTACTAAAATATAATTAGAGGCTATTCAAAATTTAAAAGTTTTTTAAATTTAATTTTCACAGAAGAACAACTTTTCCATATTAATAAATTTAGTTTGATCAATTATTTTTATTACGGCAACACTGTTAGCAGCAAATTCAAAATCAAACAAATGTATTATTAGATTCAAACAAAAAAGTTTTTGAAAATCAATAAACATTTAAAAAAACCATTTGTTTGGAAATATTTTGGTAATAATTTTTTCTGTGTATGTTTGTTGTTGAAGACGTGCCCTGCATCTCTCTGGGCATCTATAGAGTGTGAGTAAGAATGACTCCAAAGAATAAACTCCATCACCTAAGAGCCATGATCTTCTAGCTCCATTGTTGTATATTGTCATCAGATATTGTCTTTCATCACTGAGCTTCCATGTAAACGCCTAATACACGCTCCTGGATGACATACATATGTATATAATAATATAATTCATCAGAGTTCTTTAGTATTTATGTATGTATGTATGTATGTATGTATGTATGTATGTATGTATGTATGTATGTATGTATGTATGTATGTAAGTATGTAAGTATGTATGTATGTATGTATGTATGTATGTATGTATGTATGTATGTAGGTATGTATGTATGTATGTATGTATGTATGTATGTATGTATGTATGTATGTATGTATGTATGTATGTATGTATGTATGTATGTAGGTATGTTTTTTTTTTTTTTTCGTATCGAACCGAAGGTGTGGAATCTATCATAGATACCAGAGGCCCGTACCACTGGCATGCACGATTCAACAAATGGCACCTACGTACTAAACCACACCCCCTTGTGTCATCAACTGTCATGCCCGCGGGACTTCCGCTAGGTATTACTTCGCGGGGACCGTTGGTATTTTACCTTATCTTCTATTATTTTCTTCCTGGATTCTTCTGCTTCGCTCCAATCGCCTGAGGTCTTTGATTATATAACAACATGCACTGCTGGTGATGTCCCAGATTTGGGGATCCGTAGTAACTTTCCCGATAAAATCTTCAGGGCGGTTCGCATGTTCACTCCACCCAGCGTATCTTTGGCATTCAAACATTATGTGAGCTGCATCTTCCACCGAGTTTTGACAATTTGGACAGTACGGCGACATTTCATACCCGAACCTATGTAAGTATTCCTTAAACACACCGTGTCCTGTTAAAAACTGGGTTAGGTAGAAGTTAAGGTTTCCAGACTTTCTACTGAGCCATGTTACAATGTTGGGTATCAATAAGTGTGTCCACCTCCCCTTTGAGGATAAGTCCCACCTTCTTTGCCATTCCACTATTGTTTTGTGCCTTTCTTCTCGATTTATGGAGGTTACATTAGTAATCCGTAGGTCCGTTCTCCTTCTCTTATATAATCGTTGTATTTCATTCGCAAGTAGGTCAATTGGAATCCTTCCGGCTAAAACGCAAGCTGCTTCATCCGATACTGTCCTGAAAGCGCATATGGCTCTAAGTGCACAGAGTCTGTGTACTGTAGCTACTTTCTTCCTGTATGCCTCAATCCTTAATGTCTGTGCCCATATAGGGGCTGCATACAACAAAGATGAGTTGGTGACTGTTGCTAGTAATTTTCTTTTTTCTCCTTTTGGTCCACCTATATTTGGTAGAATCCTAGCGATAATCTTTGTATATTTAGTGCTTTAGAACAAGCGTACTCGATGTGCACCTTAAAATTTAATCTGTTGTCTATCATGACTCCTAAGTATTTGATTGCTGCCTTAGAGCCTATTTTTTGGTCACCCACTTTAACCGTCAGGTATTCAAGTTTTTTCCTACTGGTAATTAACACCGCTTCAGTCTTTTGTTCAGCAAGCTCGAGGTTTGAGTATTTAAGCCACTCCTGAGTCATTGATATTGCCTGATTTAACTTTCTTTCTAGCTCAGGAATATACTTGGCTACAGCAACTATGGCAATATCATCAGCGAAGCCTATCATTTTTGTTGCGTCAGGCAATTGCAGCCTTAGAACTCCATCGTACATTATGTTCCACAGGAGGGGACCCAATACTGATCCTTGTGGAACTCCTGCCGAAACTTCGTATACCTTGGTTCCTTCATCGGTATCATAAAGCAATTTTCTATTTGTGAAATAACTCCGTATAATATTTATCAGATATCTTGGCATATTCATTGTATTTAATGCATCCATAATACGATTCCATTTTGCGGAGTTGAATGCATTTCGCACATCTAGAGTGAGAACAGCACAATACTCTTTGGTTCCCCAGTTCCAACGTTCTCCAGATATTGCATCAGCAGCGATTTCTACAACCGTTTTTACAGCATCTATCGTAGAGCGAGCTTTTCTCAAGCCAAATTGAGTGTCCGAGAGTCCACCTCTTTCCTCTGTCATCATTAGGAGCCTTTTATATACTACTTTTTCTAGCATCTTGCCCATCGTATCCAAAAGACAGATAGGGCGATACGATGAAGGTTCACCAGCTGGTTTATCTCCTTTTGGAAGCAGGACAAGTCTCTGAATCATCCAATGATCTGGAAAGATTCCTTCAGAGAGACATTTTTGCAGAACGCTTTTAAAAGCCTCAGGTCGTTTTTTGATAGCTGCTTTGATTGCACAGTTTGGAATACCATCTGGTCCAGGCGCTTTTTTATTACCAATTTCACTACCTATGTTTAAAATCTCCTCATCTGTCACCTCTGGAATTACACCTTCTAGTTGGTCGCTATTTTGCTCCCCCCAATTGTTGATTTTTTGCGGGAATAAGTGGGATACGATCTTTAACAAAAGCGTCGGGCATGTTATCTTCGGGTTCGGTTTGCTCTTGAGCTTCTTCATTACGACTCTGTAGGCAGAACCCCAAGGATTTTGGTCAGCCTCATTGCAGAGTCGTTTAAAATGTTCTCCTTTGCTTTTTTTGATGGCCTTTTGAAGTCTTTAAAAGGCTTCTAAAGTTTGAAGATATTTAAAATGTTCCACCATTTGAACATGGTTACTTTGTCTTCTCGATCGTTGAGCTCTTCGTCTTGCTTTCAGGCAGGCTGCTCTGAGATCTCCTCTTTCGGCGTTCCACCAGAAGCACGGTGATCCTTTTTTATTTGGACTTCTTGGTGGCATTGATGCATCACAAGCTTTTTTAATAATTTGAGACAGTTTCTTCGTCATCTCTTGTGCATTACCTTCATTAAGTGTACCCTCCATGATGGTTTCGTTGAAGGTTTCTTCGTCAAAAAAGCTGTCTTTCCATTTCGGCCCAATCGGAATCATTTTGTTTAAGACCCTACGTCTACTTTCTTTGATTTTAATTAACACTGCTTGGTGATAGCTATGGGTATATTCCTCGCTAACCCACCAATCTATTCTAGACATTAAAGAGCTGCTGACAAAAGTGACGTCAATTATTGAGCTTCTACCAATTTTCCTATACGTTTCGCTCTTTCCGTCATTTGCTAAGACTACGTCGATAGCTGCAAGGGCTTCCAAAAGTTTACGTCCCCTTTTGTTTGTAAAGCGACTACCCCATTCTGTTGCCCATGCATTGAAGTCGCCACCAATAACAACTGGGTATTTACCAGTGGCGTCACTTACGAGTTCATGTAACATGTCATCATATTCCTTTTCTGTCCAACTCGGAGGTGCATAACAGCCATAAAAGTATATGCCCCTAATCTTTGCACGAATAAAGCCATTATGTTGGTCACCTATGTTCTCAATAGCAAATCTGCCGCAAGACCAAATTGCTGCTTTTGTAGTTTTATCGCTTTTCCATACACTACTGTTTCTTGCTCTGTATGGTTCACTAACCAGGACAACATCCGTGTTATGCTCTCTTACTGACTCAGACAGTAAGTCGTTTGCTGCTTCGCAATGGTTTAGATTGATTTGCATAATATTTAACTCCATTTTTTTTATTTTTTATTTGTCAGAGCTCTTCTAAATGTCGGGCATCTACTGCTACCTGCAGTATGCGAAGATTCTGATTCTTCATTTGCAATGCAAAACATGCATGATGGTTCCTTTTCACATGTCTTTGCTATGTGACCCTCTTCTCCACATCTTCTTGAACGGTCCTCATTACTGCAATATTTTGCCAGGTGACCATATTCAAGACATCTGTAGCACTTGACCAGCTCCTTAACTTCTCTTGTGCGCCAGACTCCCCAGCTTGTCTCTATTTTCTTCCGCTTCAAAAGGTTTTCGGCACTGATTACCGGAAGACTGACTTTGGCAATCTGAGTTCTTCCATATGCTCTTCTCATACTAATAACCGTAACTGCATCATCGTCGCTTAAGTACTTTTGACGCTCCAGAATGTGTATTATATCCTCTTTGGTTGTAATCTCGTCAATATCCTTAATTTCTATAACTTTTCGGGGTTTGAGGATTTTTATTTCCGCCTGCCCCTGCAGAGACTGACCTATCGCAGCTTTATACTGATCCGTTTTTCCACTAGTATTACGGAGTTGAAGTATTAGGCTTCCATTGTTTGTTCTCCTTATCCTTGCTACTGCCTGACCTAGCTCACTAAGACAAGCGTCGGTTTTAACTTTACGCAAAATGTCCGCATAAGAGCTATCTCCTTTGGCTTCTATAACTAAGGCGTCAGGTTTCATTCTCGTTTTTATCCGAGACTCTATTTCCTTCTTCTTCCATTTTGAAATTGCAGTTTTCCAACCTCCAACCTCCATCATCGTTATCTTTGTTACTTTTAGATGGGTCTTCTACTATGTTTTGAGGTTCTATTATGGGTTCTAGTGATGCGATATCTACCACTGGTGGGATTTGAACTTGAGGTGTGATTTCTGTGTCTAAGCTTCTGTTACCGTTTATTCGTTTTGCCGATGGGTTTTCTGGTTCTCTATCTGGTTTTCTCTTTTGTTCTATTTTCTTCATCCAAGGGGACGTTTGAGTGCACTTTGAGCTCCTTATAGCTTTCTTCGCCTTTTCATTGTATGTAGGTATGTATGTATGTATGTATGTATGTATGTATGTATGTATGTATGTATGTATGTATGTATGTATGTATGTATGTAGGTATGTATGTATGTATGTACGTATGTATGTATGTATGTATGTATGTATGTATGTATGTATGTATGTATGTATGTATGTATGTATGTGTGTATATATGTATGTATGTGTGTATGTATGTGTATATGTATGTGTATATGTATGTGTATATGTATGTATGTATGTATGTATGTATGTAATTATGGATATATGTATGTAAGAAGTTAGATTATATTTCCTATAATAAAATAAAAATCAAGCAAGTGAGAGTTAGACTCACACACGTAGGGTTCCGTACTATGTTTAGTACAACTTTAAAAATTCAAGTTGTTAATTTTGTCATGTCATATGAGTCATCCTTTAATTTTAAAATAAAGTCATAATCGCAAAAATGGCATCACTGAAGGAACACCCTTTAAATTTTATTAATTGTTGTTATAGCGGGCATGGTAATACACTTTCTATACAAATATATATGCACCTACCTATTGCGGTTCAAAAAATATGGTAATATACGTGTAAAACATGTCACTGATGGAACACCTTTTAGATATTAGTAATTGTTACAGCGGCCGAAGTACCACATCTACTGTAAACATTTAAAGAGTCTACCTATTACGGTTCAAAGAAGAAGGCTATTTACATACAAATCATGTCTCTGTCGAAACACCCTTTAATTTTGTTATTTGCTATGGCGGCCATGGCAATTCTCTTTATACGTATATATCAACAGTCTACCTATTACTATTAAAAAAATAAGTCACTATACGTGAAAAACATGTCACTGTCAGAACACTCTTTCATTTTTAGTAATTGTTATAACGGCCATGTCAACATATCTTCTATACAAATTGTAGGAGTCTACCTATTACGGTTCAAAAAATATGTCATTATACATGCAAAACATTGTAATCATTTATAGTAATACACCATTTATGACAATTTCAAGAGTCTATCTATTATGATTAAAAAATTAGTCAATGTTCATGCGAATCACGTCACTGTCGGCACACCCTTTATTTTTACTATTTGTTATAGTGGCCATAGTAATACAGCCGCTGCAAAAACTTCAAGGGTCTACCTATTATCGTTCAAAACTTATGCCATATACATGCAAATCACGTTACCATCAGAACACCCTTTAATTTTTAGGTTTAATATTGTATGCTTGCTTATAACGCGAACATAGTTAAAATTACTGTCTGCAAATTTCAAGTGGTTGCCTCCTATAGCTGAAGAAATGAAGACATAGAGGCAAATAACACGTCACTTTCCGAACACCCTATCAGTTTTAGTATTTATTGCTATAGTGGCCACAGTTATACACATTTGAGGGTGCTGTAGCTTAAGTGGTTAGCACGTTGACTACTAAGCAATGGTCAGGAGTTCAAATCTCAGCCGTGGCAACATCAATTTTTCTGATATGTATTAATTTTTCTTCATAATAATGCATATCACAGCGCCCTCCTTCGCCGGTATTACCACATAGCACTAAATCGCCGGCGAAGTAAAATAATTATAAATTGGCTATGCTAGCTTCGAACTAATTCGCCTAAATAACACCAGAGGCGCTGCTGCAATACTGTTCTAAAAATAATCATAACGTGCAATTACAGTGTTGCCAGAATCGAAGCTTTACTATCACTAACCATCTGTCTAATCTACTACTATCCCTTTCCAAAGGAAGTACCACAGTTTATGTAGGCATTAACTGCCTGAGTGGTACTTCTCTTTTTTAAAAAAAAAAAAAAAACATTCTTTGAAAATTTCAAGAGTATACCTATTATGGTTCTAAACTAAGGCCTAATACATGCAAATCACGCCACTATCGGGACACCCTTTAATTTTTAGGTTTATTTTTGTAGACTTGTTTATATAGCGAACTATGTTTTAGTCACTGCTTGCATATTTTTAGTGTATCCCTCCTACATTTCAAGAAAGTAGCACATATTCGTGAATAACACCTCTCTATCGAAACAACTTATAAATTTTAGTATTTGTTGCTATAGCGGCAACAGCTTACGTCATCTGTGAAAATTTCAAGAGTGTACCTATTACGGTTCCAGAGATAAAGGCGCTGACAGACGGACAGACATTGTAGCAAAAACAATTGGAAACATTGGGTACGGAACCCTAAAAATAATATATTTATTACTATTGAAGTTTATTTAGGGCTGTATTTTTTTTTTTTTTTTTAACAATATTAACATACCACGTCACGTCTAAGTAAATTGCACTTTGTTTCATTATCTGCGAATGAATATTGATAAAAATTAACGTTATAAAAAAATTTTATATTAAAAACTTTTGACGCAGTAGTAATGCGGATATCATATACATATTTTAATAATAAAAAATAAACCATACCATCAATAAGGCATGATCCTTTCACATAAAACTATTCCAAACCATTAATATACCTCATAGATATATGTATAAACATACATACAAGCATATATGCCTGCAGTTTTTTGCGAGAGTATAAATAATAATTTTTGGCGTTGGGAAATATTCATATTCGAATACATATTAAACACTATCAACCCTTTTATAAAAATGTCAACAAGTGTTGTTGGGTTCTTACATACACAGCGTTGTGTGTGTGTGGGGGGGCGTTGGATACGTCTCAATATGTGTTGACACATTGACACTGATTCTGACTGCTCTACTATTGCCCCATACCCTGGGTTCTCCAATATCACAACAAACATAAACAGCTGAAGACAAATGTTTTTCTTTTTTGAAATATTCATTTTATTTTACTTAAAGTAAAACTCTACACAACAGTCCTTTTCTAACTATTCCCTTACAACTCAACAATTTTTCTCTCATTTGTAGACTTCCTTTCAGCAAAGAGAGTGAAAGTTATAAAAACCTTACTGATTTTTCTGCAAAACGAAAGTCAGCCAAAGTATAAAATTTAAGGGATTTTAACTGTAATAATTTTATAAATTTAAGAGCAATTGTTGTTGTACACAACACTATCGACTGAACCTACGACAACATGAATATAACCAACCCTACGCAAGAAAAATATAATTTAAAAATACAAAAAAAAAGTAAGGAAAAATAAAAACAAATCAAGTTCATGTGACTTGAATTTAACTTAGAAATTTATCTGACTTCCCAAACTGTCGCAGTTCTAGACTATTGAAGAATGTTTAAAGTTGCGAAACTGAAAACAAACAAAATGAATTTTCAAGATAATTTTCTGAAAAAGTCTTTGGAAAGAACACATTCTTTGTTTGCTTAAAAGTTTACTTTAAATGCATTCCTTGTGTAACTAATGCTGAATTCCTAAGTAAATTTTTGATGAAGTTTTTGTTCGAATTTACATAAACACTTAAAGCTAAAGTTTTATTGGTTTCTATTTAAAACAACAAAAGTGTTAAACTTAAATATACACGCAGAGAAAAAACATGGTTATGGTATGACCACAAGAAACATCTTACGATCTCTGTAACAATGTATGGTTACGATAAACAAATTCTAGTTGTTTTAATTATTACTATGGTCACGATAAAGAAGTTTTTGATACTATTTGCAAAAAATGCAACATTATTGATTTGAACTATACAATTTTCAAAGCTATACAAATTTCAAAGTTTTATTAGTATTTGAAAATAATATTGCATTTATAACCATATTATATTATTAGTAAAGAAATTAATAAAAGATTGCTCGTATGTAACTACAGTATGACTAAAAACAAACAAATAAAGTTTGATTATTTTTTTAGAACCTTATTTAACAATTTACAAAATGAGTCATTTTTCATATCGCTTAAAAATACTGCAATACATAATTGTGCCTTTTTTATAAGGTACATATCAGAGAATAACAAAAGTATCATTTTTAGTACTTATAAAGTATTTAAGGCCAAACATGTATAAATGTGTATAGCTACAGCTCAAACAACATACCACACACACATACTCATATCAATTTCAACTTAAATAACTTCAAGTATAGGCAGAGAATAAGTGTTCGCATACTTGTTCATTATTTTTCGCAATACAACTAAGTATAAGTAAAAGTTGGATAAAGTATTGGCTATAACCATACTTGTAAGTATAGAGTAGGAATAAGTACAAGTATGTAAATACTCTAAGTATACTTAGAGTATTTTATAAATATATGTAACTATATATATTAATTATTTCACAATTTAAAAATACGTTCATTCATTCCTTCATCCTAAAATAAAAATTATTTTGGTTTTCCATACTTAACCAATGTTCGGTTATACACAAAATATTGCCAAACATCATACACCTTTTTATACACACAATTCCTAAAAGTAGTTGTTTTACTTATAAGTATACTTATAAAGGGTGTTTTTCATAGAGGTATAGAATTTTAAGTTGGCATTACTTTTCAAGATGGCGACCGATTTAACAGCTGTCAAGTGATTTATTCTCAGTTTGGTTTGGCAATTCATCATGAATAGACTCACGCCTGAACAACACTTGCAAATAGTGCAATTTTATTTCGATTTATTGAAAGACACGTTTGGTGAGCGCCTAATTTCACGTTTTGGACCTGTGAATTGGCCTCCAAGATCTTGTGATTTAACATCGCTAGACTACTTTCTGTGGGGCTATGTAAATTCATTGGTCTATGCGGATAAGCCACAAACGCTTGACCATTTGGAAGACAACATTCGCCATGTTATTGCCAATATACGGCCACAAATGTTGGAAAAAGTCATCGAAAATTGGACTTCCAGATTGGACTACATCCGCGCCAGCCGTGGCGGTCATATTCCAGAAATCATATTTAAAATGTAATGCCACAAGATTATCTTTCGGATAAATAAAATTCATGTCAATCGAATAATCCATCGTTGTTTTATTGCAACTTAAAGTTCTATACCTCTATAAAAAACACCCTTTAGTATTATAAGTACTTTTCCATACTTGTAAGTATTAGGTAGTTACAAGTATGGGTATGACAGATACCCATCACATTATCTACCTACAACCAGTTGTACTTATACATCCATTACGTATACCTTTCTAAGTTCGTTGTGTATAAATAAAGTTTGCTATAAGTATTGAGTACACCCACACTTATTTCACTGCAAATGAGTATGTGTAGGTATTTTCTGTGTTATAAGTATAGTTATAACTAATACCCAATAATATGTGTAAATACTTAACTACATTTATTTTATAAGCACTTTTTGTCAGTCTCTGGTACATAATATAACTTTGAACAAATAATTTCGTGTTTTTTTGCTATTGCAATTTTTGGTAAAATATAAGTTTTACAATTTAAGTTTTTCAATAAATTTTTTTTTTTTGGTTTAAATTTTATCTTGTACTGTACTTGCGATATGTAATTTTAAGTTTGGCTGATTTCATAAACGCAGTTTGCAAAGCAACACTTCAAACAGATGCGCTAGCAAGGCATAGCAAATTGCTATTGCTATTAGCAATATTGCAGGTCAACACTGCTCTGTCAAATAATGCAATATATTTTTTAAACGTTTATGAACGCAAAATTGCTTTGTCGTAATTTTCGTTTGTTGTGTGTAAAAAAAATATTGTGAAGTGGATCTTCAAAACATTAGCGCATTTATTACTAAGTTATGAAAAATAATTAATCATTAATAATAATTAATAAATTAATTATTAAGGCTTAAGTTCTTAATTATAAATACATAAAGAAAAATAGATACCAGCAGAGCAGAATGCATTTTCTAGACAGCTACGTCTGTCATCAGTACTCTTTGTATCAATCTACCAGGTAGTTTCAATTGTTATTAATTTTCTATTTAAACAAACTTACCAAAGAAATAGAATCTGAGAAATTTTAATTTTACATTATATTTCATAGAAGATAGAGCTTTTTGAAATTGTTTTAAGTGAAACAGCTGTAATTTATAACGATAAATACTATTGGAGATATATGCCATCTACAATTCATAAAAGTTTGTACCATGGGGAACACAATATGCTACTAATAGGAGTTCTATCTGAAGAAGCGCAAGAAAAGAGGAATAAAAACTACAGATTCTTTAGTGAGGTCAACACAAGAAAAATGTCTAGATGTTTTACTAACCTTATCATTATTTTGTTGTGCACTTCTGACCCATATATGTCCCATATTCGGCAAAAATGGAAATCTACCTCTGTTGAATTGGACGAAGAAGATGAAAATCAAGGCTATTTAGAAGAAATATTTACTAAAATTGTTTAATTTTAGTAACATTGCAGTGTACTTAGTTAGACTTGTTTTTATATGGATAACAGCTTGTTCTTGATTTAAAAATTTAGTTAGTTGATCAATGTTTATTTTATAAACTTACAATAATTTGATATGGAAATATTTAAATAAAAAATAACTAAAATAGAAACATACGACTTTCACATTAAAACTTCTCTATCTGTGGTAATTTTGAATCAATTCCAGGTGACAGTTTTATTTGATACTTAATTTAACTCGGGTTGTTTCAAAACGGCCAACCTTTGGTCACGTGAATATTAGAGTTAAAAAGTTCGTGGGGGCCAAAGTTTGGCATTTTCTGACAAGATTTAAGTTAAAATAAGTACTAAATGCAAAAGTAACTTTAAAAATTAAGATGTTATAGAAAATAACAATTATTTACATGTTTAAACACTATTTTTATACTAAAATTCAACTAATTTGTTTTAAATACTCTATTACTTTTTTTATTATTTGTAGATTTTCATGTTTTATAGCAAAAATTAAAGACCGAAGTCCCACCTACTAAACAAAAAAAAACCCGAGTGTCAAAATTCCAATGCAATCAAAAGTTATGGATTTTGACCGCCTTCTCGTCAAATAGTCCACTGTGCGCCGATCAAGATGTATACCCAGGTATTTAACGTCTGAAACCTGCTGTATCATTTGGATATTTATGCGAATAGGAGAGCATGAGTCCCGACGCAATGTGAAAGTTATATGAGTACAATTTTGTTCATTCACCTTTATTCTCCATTTCTTCAACCATTTTTCCAAATTGAGTATGTGTCCTTGTAAACGTTGTGATGCTACTTTGGCGCTTTCATGAATACCTAAAACAGCTGTGTCATCAGCAAATGTTGATGTGTGGACTCGGGTGCTAATTGGCATAGCTGATGTGCACAGTAAATATAAAATGGGTCCCAAAATACTCTCTTGGGGATCTCCAATTTCATTGAGAGGAGAAAATCCGTCTATGGAGAAAACTTTAGTAAGCGAAGCCGGTGTTGGTTATACCACAGAGGAGAAAATCCTTGCGCACGGCCGAAGGCCGGCTATGCAGGAAAACTTTAGTAAGCGAAGCCGGGATTGGTTATACTATAGAGGTTAAACCCTTCCATACGCCCGAAGGCCGGCTACACAGGCCGGGATGGTTCAATGATCTCTCTATGGTATATGGAACAGCGGCTTCGCTAACAAAATATTGTCTGTATAGTCGGCCTTTGGTCATATATCTATGATATATGGTATGATATCAAAGTTATGGACCTCCTTTATCGGGAGGTACGTGTTGTACCATAGAGGTTAAAACAGTGCCCGGGTGCAAATATAATTTCTATTGGGAGTTATTTCATTTTTGTTGGGACTTATTTCATTTGGGAGTTATTTCATTTTTTTTTGTAAAAATATATTTGTTTTGAATTAACGGTTAAGTTTTTGGATCTTATTTCATTTTGGCGTTATTTCGTTTTTTTTAATTTGGAAGTTATTTCATTTTCGTTGGGACTTATTTCATTGGGAGTTATTGCATTGGGAGTTATTTCATTTGGGAGTTATTTCACGGTACCTCAGGTGACTACAACGCTAAACATACATTTTGGGGATCACGCCTAATAACTCCGAAAGGTCGTGTTGTGTTTGATACAATTTCAAAAATGCGTCTGAATGTGATATCGAGTGGACAACCCCCATCGGCAAAAAATACCGAATGTTATTGATTTTGGCGTGATTAAGGGTATTCCGAGAGAAATGCTTAAAGTTGAAGCGTCATTTGAATTATCCTCAGATCATTCACCCACTATTGTCTATATATGGAACCAGGAAAATATTGTGTCACCAACAACTAGCACAAGCATTAATTGGTTGGAATATAGAAAGTATCTCAGTACTCACTGTTCGGAAAATATACCGCTAAGAACACCAGAAGATGTGGATCAAAGTCTCATTAATTTTGATCAAATCCCTTAATCAGCTGCCCAACATGCAACAGTAACCCGACAATCAGCTAGATACAATCAAATTTACTTTGTAGATGTCGAGCGGCTCTTGGCTGAAAAAAGGAAAATTCGAGAAGAGTGGCAATCACATAGATCTCCTGAACTCAAATCTAAAATTAAAGATTGCACGAAACGGATAACACAGCTACTAGAGTCTCAAAGAGTAGCATCTCTAAAAAATTACTTGGAAGTCCTCGACAATCAGATTATTCATTATGGGGTGCATGTAGAAACTTTAAAAGGTCGTACGTAAGCCTCCCTTGCAAATTTCTTGTGGAGACTGGGCAAGAAATGATACCGAAAAAGGCAATTTATTTGTTGAACATTTGAAAAAGGTTTTCACTCCAAATATGTGTACTGATATAGTTGAGTTGCCACCAGTAGATACTAGTGGCGAAGTACCCCTAAGATTTGAACTCAGCGATATTCAAAGAGCAATAGCGGATTTAAACGCCAAAAAAGCCCCTGGCGTTGATAAAAGAAATAACAAGATGTTATTTGAGTTCGCCCGTATAGGTCGCATAATTCTTCTTTTTGTTTTTAATGCCATCTTACGTCTTGAGTACTTTCCCACAGAGTGCAAGGATTCTTTGATTACTATGATTCCTAAACCAAGAAAAGACCACACAAAAGTAGAATCATGTCAAAGTTGTTTGAGAGAATACTAATAATTAATCTTAATCCAATTCTTAGCGCGAAAAGATGTATTCCGACTTCAGAAAACAACATAGTACGATCCAACAAACACACAGATTAGTAAATGTAATTAAAACGACCTTTGAAGAAAAAAATATTGTTCTGCGCTTTTTATCGACGTTTGTCAAGCATTTGATAAGGTTTGGCACGTAGGACTTATATTTAAGCTAAAGCTGAACTTGGCCGAAAACTTGTATAAGATCTTAAAAGATTATTTAACGAATCGCAAGGTTTTACTTGTTTAAGTATTCATGAAAGTGCCCAAGAAGCTTCACAACTTTTACAAGACCACACACTCAATTTGGAAAAATGGCTAGAAAAATGGAGAATAAAAGTGAATGAACAAATATGTACTCACATAACTTTCACACTGCGTAGGAACTCATGCCCTCCTATTCGCATAAATAACCAAATGATACCACAGCTTTCAGACGTTAAATACCTGGGTATACATCTTGACCGTCGCCTTACTTGGAAAAGCCACATTGATTTCAAGGTAACACAAATGAAATTAAGAGCAATACAACTAAATTGGCTTATTGGCAGAAACTCCACCCTGAGCTTAGGTTGCAAACTTCTACTGTACAAGTCGATCCTCAAAAAAATTTGGAGTTATGGGATTCAGTAATGGGGCACTGCCTCAGCTAGCAATGTAGAAAAAATTCAAAGGCGCCAAAATAAGATACTACGTATGAGTACATCTGCTCCCTGGTATACATATAAAAAATTCGAACATGCCATCAGTTAAAGCAGAAATAGCGAAACACGCAGTCACATATCTAAAGAGGCTTGAATCTCATCCAAACCCTTTGGCGCGTAACATGCTGAATGAACCTGGTTACATTCGACTAAAAAGAAGAGATACTGCTTTTCTTGGCCGTACATAAGAGGGATGACCCGGAAATTATTGCAAAATCCATGAAACAAACATTATTTTTGTCTAGCACTGGCTGGACTTAAAAAGTATATTTTTATATTAGACTTAAGATACGAGTAATTATTGTTAGTTCAAAAATATTGAAGATACAATAAACAATTTATTAAAAAAAAACAAATACTGTAAAATTTTCGTAAAAACTAATTTTAAATTTTTGAGTTATCGCGTGAGCTAGCTGGCAATGCAATTTATGTAAATAAATCAGTCAAGTGCGAGTTAGACTCACACACGTAGGGTTCCGTACTATGTTGAGTACAACTTTAAAAATTCGAGATGCTAATTTTTTCATGTCTTATGAGTTACCCTTTAATTTTAAAATTATAGTCGTAATCTCGAAAATTGCATCACTGTTGGAACACCCTTGAAATTTTAGCAATTTTTGTTATAGTGGTTATGGTAATACACTATCTATAAAAATATAAATGCGCCTACCTATTGCGGTTCAAAAAATCAGGTAATATATTTACGTGAAAAACATGTCACTTAGTAATTAGCAATTTAGTAATTAGTAATTGTTACAGCGACAGAAGTACAACATCTACTGTAAACAATTCAAGAGTCTACCTATTACGGTTCAAAAAATAAGGCTATTTACATACAAATCATGTCTGTGTCGGAACACCCTTTAATTTTGTTATTTGCTATGGCGGCCATGGCAATTCTCTTTCTATGAATATATCAAGAGTCTACCTATTACTATTAAAAAAATAAGTTACTATACGTGAAAAACATGTCACTGTCAGAACACCCTTTTATTTTTAGTAATTGTCATAACGGCCATGGCAACACATCTTCTATACCAATTGGAAGAGTCTACCTATTACGGTTCAAAAAATATGTCGTTATACATGCAAAAGACGTCACTGTCGGAAAACCCTTTAAATTTAAATTGTTTTTATAGGGGTCATAGTAATACACCATTTGTGAAAATTTCAATAATCTAACTATTATGGTTAAAAAATTAGTCAATGTTTATGCTTTAACTTTTACTATTTGTTATAGTGGCCATAGTAATACACCTCCTGTAAAAACTTCAAGGGTCTACCTATTATCGTTCAAACCTATGCCATATATACAAATCACGTCACTAACGGAACACCCGTTAATTTTGAAACTTAATATTGTATACTTGCTTATAATATACACATAGCTTAAATCACTGGAAGTTTTAAGTGGTTGCCTCCTATAGCTCAAGAAATAAATACATAAAGGCAAATAACACGTCACGTTCGGAACACCCTATAAGTGTTAGTATTTATTGATATAGTGGCCACAGCTATACACCTTCTGTAAAAATTTTAAGAGTCTACCTATTATGGTTCAAAACTTAAGCCTTATGCATGTAAGGAACACCCTTTAATTTTTAGATTTATTTTTTTAGACCTGTTTATAAAGCGAACTAAGTTTTAATTATAGTTTGTAAAATTTCAAGAATCTACCTATTATGGTTCAAAACTTAGGCATTATACATGCAAAGCACACCACTATCGGAACGACCTTTAATTTTTAGTTTTTTTTATACTTGTTTATATATCGAACTAAGTTTTAATTACTGTTTTAAGTTTTAAGTGTATGCCTCCTACAGTTCAAGAAATAAACACATATTTGTGAATAACACCTCTCTATCGCAACACCCTATAATTTTTAATATTTGTTGCTATAGCGGGCACAGATATACACCTTCTGTGAAAATTTCAAGAGTCTACCCAATATGGTTCAACACTTAGGCCTTATACATGCAAATAACACCACTATCGGAACACCCTTTAATTTTTAGGTTTATTTTTTAGACTTGTTTATAAAGCGAACTAAGTTTTAATTACAGTTTGTAAATTTTTAGTGTATGCCTCCTACAGTTCAAGAAATAAAAAAACATATACGTGAATAACACTTCTCTATCGGAACTTCCTATAAGTTTTAATTTTTGTTGCTATAGCGGCCACAGCTATACACCTTCTGTGAAAATTTCAAGAGTCTACCTTTTATGGTTTAAAACTTAGGCCTTATACATGCAAATCACACCACTATCGGAACACCCTTTAATTTTTAGTTTTATTTTTTTATACTTTTTTATATAGTGAGCTAAGTTTTAATTACTGTTTGTAAATTTCAAGTGTATTCCTCCTACAGTTCAAGAAATAAACACATTTTCGTGAATAACACCTCTCTATTGGAACACCCTATAAGTTTTAGCATTTGTTGGTATAGCGGCAACAGCTATACATCATCTGTGAAACTTTCAAGAGTCTACCTATTACTGTTCCAGAGATAAAAGACGCTGACAGACGGACAGACGGACAGACATTGTAGCGAAAACAATAGGGTTACGTTTTTACACTTTGTGTACGGAACCCTAAAAAGGATCTAATAGAAGATATTTCGAACAATGCGTATTGAGATATTTTGTATATTTCAACCAACTTATGGTTGTGCTAGTCGTTGATGATTATATATTATAATATTATTTAATATATTTTGTTGGTTCCATATATAGACAATAGTGGGTAAGTGATTTGAGGCCTACTCAAGTGACTCTTCAACTTTAATCAATTCGGTAGTCCAATAGGTGAGTTGTCTACTCGAGATCACATTAACACACATTTTTAAAATTTTGTCATACAAAAGTTTTTGTCATACGAAGTTTTGGAGTTATTGCTATGAAACAGGGACCTGTATAAACTCATTAAAAAACAGAAATTTTTATTTTTTTTTTTCAGTTTATTATTAAAAAAAATAATAAAAGATAAAATCAAGAAGAAACCTTTTTTGAACAAATCAATAAGATCGCCTAATAAAATAAGGCCCTTCTGAAATAATAAATATGTTAAAAAAATAACAAGAAGAGAAGAAGAATAACAGGAAGAGTACCTCAGTTTACTTCTTTATTTTTTTAATATTGTTGTAAATTAAATACAATTTTCCTCTATGCTTTTGACATTTCGCACTACAAACCATCAATAAAATGCCATGTTTTTCTTGTATTCTTGTATTTGTTGTCGAGACGCCACTACCAACTAAGTAAGCAAAATCTTCCTTGAACTATAGCAATTTTTGATGAGTTTTGAAATATTAAAAAAAAAATTTCATGATGTTATAAATTAATACTATTATATTTTTTTAATCGGTTACCTTACCTTTAAATTTAGAATAAAAGGCTTAAGTTCAATTGTTGCAAGAAGTTTCCAATATCATATGTATGTACCCTACAAGCAATCTAGTATTCGACTACGAAAATAAACTACTTTAAGTTAACTTTTAAAGCCTAATTCTAAGCTAACTGCAATATAATGCAGAAGCTCCCCAAAATCCAAAATAAAATTAAGTTGCATATTTTCCATTTCTTTTTTTAAATTATAAAATATAAATTTGTGTGTCAAATTTTATTTTATATTTTTACAAAGTTTATTTATAACTAACTGATATATGGATTATATATATATATATATATATATATATATATATATATATATATATATATATATATATATTTTTTTTTTTTTTTAACCAACTACGAATTGACTAACTTTAAGTTAACTCCTGAGTAATCAGTAAGACAACTCTACCCTAGCACCAGTTATTTCTACTAAAAATAATAAAAGTATGAATTACTACTGGTTGTAAACTATAAGCTTAAAGTACATTAAAATTCAGTTGAGTTGTCGATAACGTATGTATGAATGTATGTAGGTATGTATGTATGTACATATGTATTTAAAATTATGAAATTAATTAAAACTAAATAAAACTTATCTTTTTAATTTGCAATAACGTGCACAACTTCAAGTCTACTGCTAAATTTGCTATGTACTTGTACAGGTAAACTATTATTTTATTTCCGAACCGCACACATAGCCTTATTTGCACAACAATTTTTTATTTTTTCAATAATAATTTTATATTTTCTTAATCAAAAAATTTATACATCATAGTTGTTAACTCATTTTAAAAGTATAAAAAATATAAGTTAACAAATTTATTGAATAAATCAAGGCGAATTAAATTTATTTTGCTTTTAATCCAAGGAAAATTCATAACAGGTAAACTCAAGGCGAATATATACAGGTGATTGCAGGGCTACAACAAGTACAACAATAAAAAAAAACAACAGGCAATTTGTTTTTACATAATCTATGCCACTTGTCAAAAAACATTCATAGAAACAAAAAAAAAAATAAGTAAACAAAAATAATAAAAATTTTTCGGGCTGCAATAATTAACATACCAAGGAAGTTATTTTAAATCTTTAAATTGCACCCACGTATCTCTATTGGCACCATCTTTGAGAAAAAGCAAATGCGTTATATCATAGCTTTTTTTCAATTTCAACAAACAATTTTGGAAGTTGGTTGTTGAATTTAACAAACAAGCTATTATTTTTTACACTTTAACTTTTGCAATACCGTTTGCATGAAACACCGAACTCCGCTTATGAATATTGTTGTAGCACTTTCTTAATTTTTTTTTACATTATTTCTATTTTTTTTTAAACATCCACACAATAAACAATTAAAAGAAAAATTTTAAATTTCATTTCAAAATTATTTTTGTTTTTATTGAATTTTTTCACATTTCTAAATTAAACAGATGATGAGAATTTTCGCCCGTGCAATCACCTGTTTAAATTCGCTTTGGGTAAACTCAATGGCAAATTCGAAATCATATAGTATTTCTTGATTGTCAAAATTATATTCGCCTTATTCCTAATTTGTTTTGTTTTTTATGTTTGTTTACATTTTCTTTAAAGAAAAATTTGGCAGCAAAAAAACGTTAATTTAAAAATTTTAATTTTTTTTAACTGAAATAAATTGCCGAAAAGAGGTAAAAAAACAAAAATTGTGAGCGAAAAAAACTTAAGATAACAATGCGTAGGTGTTCAATATGTAAAAAAATATATAATAAGGGGAATGGATCATTGTTCCATGTACCCAAAGATACAGAGCGCAGATTAAAGTGGAGTGAAATTTGTGGCATAAGTTTGACAAGGCATTTCTTGTTACGAATGCTGAGCCTTTCGTAACACAAATGCAAGGGTAAGTAGCTTTCTTATATATAAGGGTGTAAATTTTATTTCGAGTTATGATCCCTTATACACATACTTGGGAAAAACAAGAGATAATTAAAAAACGACAAAAGGAACAAGAAACCCAAACTGAGTGAGTGCACAATTTCGAACTGTTTAAACTTGTATACATCGTATTTTGATTTAAGTGAATATCGATCATAAGTTCTGCCTGTTGACCAGTTGAAGCAAGTGCATTTTTTTAATTTCAACATACATACTTAAAAAAAAGTTTTGCATAGAAATAAATTATTTTTAACGTGCACATGATACCACTGATGTCTTATCATGAAGTGAAGTTATTTTTAATAGTATTTATCGAAATAAATGTATCAACTAACTAATTGATTGAAGTAAATATAATTATTGATTTGAAACAATTTTCACTCCACCATGTTTTGCAAAAGAATATTTGAAACAAATTCGTGCTCTAGAAGCATAAAATGCAGATCTTAGAAATGAACTTGCACGGGCAAATGCGGCTGTCGATGCAATGCGCCAAATTTTTACGGAGGGCCAAATTAGAAAGATTATGTAACCTGGAGGAGTGCAGCAGGACCCAGGGCATATAATCACCTATACAAAAATGGATTTCCGAAGTCATATTAAACACATCGAAGTATTGATTTTATGCGACAAACAAACACTATGGAGTTAGATGAAAAAGTATGTGTTCTGGCTTTGATGAAATGAAGGTAGCGGAAACATTTGAATATGACGCAATAAGTGATTCTGTCAGAAAGCCAGCAAACTGTGTGCAAGTAGTAATGGCTCGGGGTCTTAAGAAGTCTTGGAAGCAGCCAGTTTTTATGCATTTGATTGCAAAATAACCAAAGATCTCTTGAGCAATTTAATATGGCAGCTTCACAATGCGGGTTTTCCAGTAGTGTCTATAGTCTCCGATTTGGGACCAACCAATCACAAGTTATGGAAAGATTTAGGTGTTACTGCAGGTAAGTTAAATGGAATATTGAAACACCCAAAAAGATTTTACATCATATAACTTCTAATGCCATACAAATTTACACAGCACTTTGCCAGCACTAATAGTGTACCACAACGTACATTTTCAATTGACCAAACGTTTGAAGTCCGGATATTTCTTTGAATAAATATATGCATTGGAAGGTAAAGTGTTGTTATTAAAAAGTTTATTTCTCTAAAAAACTTCATATGTCATATTTTTTTTACTCTAACAGAAACGAATGGTCACACAGAAAATATCCAAGTACGACATTAATTAAGATGAATACAAGTAGTTTTGATGATAATTTAAACTAATATTTTTTTTTATTTGCAGATGCTGCTTATAATAAAAAAATTTTAAATCTTTTATTTAAATAAACGGAATAATTTTAGATTATTTGATTTCATTAATTTCTATTTTATAAAGCAGCTTTATAATTTTTATTTCGTTTTAAATATCTACTATTTTAAAAATATATACTATATATTTAGCTTAATTTATTTTAATTTTATATATTTATATTTTAATTATTTATATTTATATATTAATTTGCATTTTTAAAATTAAATCATTTATGACTAAGTCGTATCCATAATCTGTCCAAATATGTATGTATTGTGTTGTAAATCAATTTTTTGTTTATTTTATTGTTCATCCCGTTTTAAATTCTAATTTAATTTGTAATTTTTACAATGTTTGCAAAATAGAGTTGTGCATAGTAGTTTATTTCGCTGAATCGTTTAGATCGTACAGCGAGATTTCATGAACTAAGTTGTTCGTTACGGTCATCGTTCTTTACTTTAAACAGCAACTCAACGTAATTCTTATCAAACACATCAGTTCATTCTGGCAACACTTTACAAGAAGTAAGTACACATATAAATATGCCCATATACAAAAGTCAAGTGAAATTTGCATTTAAAATTTGTTTCAAAGTAGACTTGAAGTAGACTTTATTTATATTGCATAAGGGCAATAATATTTAACTTATTATTTATTTACTTCTGATTTACAAGGTTTCTTAATTTTAGCTTCAAAATAGATCTTTTTATAGGGTATACGTATTTCTCTGAAAAATTTTAACAAACAATTTATATATATTGTGGAATTATTACAGTAAATTCAATATTAATACATAAAGGGTTAAGGATTATTCCATTAAATATCAACCAATAATTTCTCCTTTATTATTTTAATTTACAAAATTATAATTAAATTTTAGATAATATGCTTTTTCAGATTTACCAGTTGACGGCACCGACAAAAAATAAGAAAAAAAGCATTTGAACAGTTGATCATTTTTTATGAAAAAAAACGCAACGAAAGATGAACGATATAAAAGAAAACACTGACCGAGTTAGAATCGTTCAGTTACGGGAATCGTTCAATTGGACTAGGTCGTACATAACCGGCACAACTCTATTGCAAAGTAACAATTTATAAGAAGAAGTAAAGGATGCTGTATGAATAAAATTAATCGACATATTATATATTTTAACAAACTCATAGTTCAATTTAATTTATAGCTTTTGGACCCAAAAAAATAAAATAATGGCTTGATGTTCCTTTATAATTGCCATTTCATTTCCGTTTCTTAAGTTTATAGTTTATAGTTTAGAACTATATTAATTAACAAAAACTCAGGTTAATATACATATGTATGTAGGTAGTATCTATATATATATAAAACAGGATGTGTTTATGTATGTAACGTATGGACTCCAAAACGGCTAGGCCGATTTTGATGAAATTTCCAGGGAATCTCCAGAATATTCAGGTGGGTGAAGTCTGATTTTTGATTCTCGGTTTTCAGGCGGAGAGGCGTGGCAAAATCCGATTTTCATATTGCACCACCAATAACAGATACATATATTTATTTTATTTGCTTTATTTTATTTTTTTGAAAGCCGTTCTTATGTTTTTCAAAACAAGATATTAAACTCTTAAATCGGTTATGTAGTTCCGAAGATATTTAAAAAAACCTATGTTAATAATGATCCAATATCAAAATTTTAAAACTTTCGAAATGTTGCATTCAAAAATCCGAGTTTTCGGTTTACATTATTCGATAACACAAGATATTCCGCGCTTACTAAGGTGCAACATTGTACAATAAGTTAAAAATACTATTATATTATCAATCGATGATAAACAACTTTGTGTACTATTGCATTTAAGATATCTACATTTTGTGCACATTTTTGAGTTTTTTTCAAACGCTGATAAAAAATAACATTCAAACAAACTTTGCTTTCAATTGCTCACTGACTGCATTTGATTCCTTCCCAAGTCTAAAAACCTTCTACAAAAATCCGGATTGGCGAACGTGCAATTTTGGCACCAAAAAATGATGATGTCAACATGAGCAAATGCCACCGCATGTACTAACATTGAAGGTTGAATCACCGGTAATTCTTATTCGCAACTTAAACGCACCAAACTTATGCAACGGAACCAGTTTGGCAATCATAAATTGTTCACCAAAGTTAATCGAGGCAACAATCATCGGTGGCAGATTCAAAGGCAAAGACGTAGAGTGTGTTGCGTCGTGTTGCAAAAACTGAAGCTACGAGATTGCCATCATTTTCATCCCAAACATAGTTATCAGATTCATGATTGAAAGCATTATAAATTGTGAAATTATGTACCTGTAATTTCATTTTATAATATGCAGTATTGGTATTTAATTAAGGGACTAATTTAACTGCTTGCTTATCCATACAAAATACAGCACACAATACGGGTTCTGCATTTATTATGTCCTTTCGTTTCTCTTTTCGCATCTTTTCTATTTGTTCTCGGTATTTTTCATAAAGTTCATCTGATATGTTCCTTACTTTATATGATGTGCAAATATTGCATTCAACTTTTTTAGGCTTAAAAATTGAATAATTTGACTCTTTTATTATATTTGCGAAAATTGGATACGACAATTTTTGCATATCATTTTTTGTTTTATGCACAATTATCCACATAAAGCTTATAAATCTCTTGATAGGTCGAAAAATTGGATTCGAAATATAATTTTTTAGTTTGTTTTCTGCAGTAATGCGATTCCATCTTTGGTAACTCATATAGCCATTTTTGTAGAAACAAAACATAGTAAATATTTCTTTTCGTGTTGACTCACTGAACTCAGAACAATGGCTTAGTGCACTTTTTTTGCAATAGTTGGATTTGCAGGCCTCACCTTGTTGTCTTGGGGGCTTTAGGCTAACACTATTGTCTGATAATCCAGAATATTCTTCACATTTCATTCGTTTCATTTGATTAATGTTTCGCTTCCATTCCAATAGCTTCGGAATAATTCTTCTAATCCGTTCAGTATTTTTAGTTTTTTCGGCATCAGTATCAGTATTTTCTTTCGGAAAATCCATAGTTTTTCAGCTTTTAATATTTCTTATTTTGCACACTTTTACTCTAAAATTTAGAGTCTAAATTTATAAGGACATTTAATTAAAACTCAATACCACACATAAAGGCTTCATGCACAATCGAAGTAAATAAATAAAATAACAGCAGCACATCGCACAAAGCAAACACTAAACAACAACAAAGATTATACAAATTGATGCTTAGTAGTTGTTTTCTTAGCAAAATTGAGTTAGGGCGTTTTTCTTTACAAAATTTTTAGAGATGAGTTAGGGCTTTTTGTTTTTAGGCTATAACTTCGGTATTTTTTTTCCGAATTCATTTGAAGAGGTGTATCTAGTAATGGTCTATCGAAATATGTAAAAATATCGGTTTCGAAAAATTATGAGTTGGGGTCATTTCGTATTAGGTTAACGATACATATGTATGTATATACAGATATAAAACTGCATACATACTAAGCTTTTTTTTGTATCTGATATACTTACATTGAGGCAGTCAGGTTCATTTACAGTTCGTGTTTTTATCATCCCCCATCTTCACTTGCTCTTTTTACTTTTCTATTCTTCGGAAACAATTTTAGGTTTCGTCATTGTCATTTGCCTCAATGGAATCCTTTTTTTTTTTTTCTTTTTGATTCTACAAAATTTTTGTTATTATAAATTTACTACCACTGGACATTATACATATGTATGTGTGAATATACCTGTTTTAGACTAATCCTTTTCTGCATCGTTATATATGTACATATTGTTATTTACAGAAAACCAAACGAAATTAAAAACAAACAAAAAAAATTTATAATTTTCTGCAATTTCTTTTATTTATATTCTTTTAAATTCGCCTCAACTCAGCTGTTTATGACAAAGAAGCTATTTTTTACACAAACAAAATGCCTGTGGTTGTAGTTGTTGTACTAATGAGTCTAGCTAGTTAATATGCCTTGCTTTTAACCAAGGCGAATCCATAACAGGTGATTGCAGTGGCGAAAAATCTCATCATATGCATGAAATCGAAAAGTCAAACTCCATATAAAAAAATTATAAACAATTTTTTTCTATGTAAAAAATTTGACAACTTTAAAGGGGGCGAAAAAGCCTGAATTCGCCTGTGCAATCACCTAGTATTAATTCGCCTTGCTTTTAACCATGGTATAATAATACACAAGGCGAGTCTATTTTATTAGTGGCATCACGGCGAAGTTAATTATTTTTTGCTTTACTTTTTTGTGCATGGCAGCTGTAAAAAATTCGTTTATTTTTTTAAATTTGAAAAAAAAAATAAATAAAATTGTAATTATTGAAAAAAAAAATATTTCAAGATTAAAAAAAATTAGAAAATACTCCCAGAAATGGTAAGGAAGAAGTGTTTTTAGTTGTTGGATGTAATATTTTAATTAGTGCTTTTGGCGTCTGTCGTATGTATGTACATTTAACCAACAACAAAATGCATGTGTTGTCGGTATATACATATGTAAGTAATGATATTTAATTTTATAGTTAAAATTTACAACGATCAATCTCTAATTATTCATTCTTTTTTTCCTTTTTTACAACGGCATTATTGTTTGAGTAATAAGAGAAAACAAAAGTACAGTGCGAGGGCTCATTTATGAGAAACTCAAATTTAAATTTAAATATTTCTGGGAAAAATGCAAACATAAGCAGTAGAAATGCTTATGTAATACTAAATGCATATGAAAATAGTGAAAACACCAAAATAAATAAAAACAAAAAAACTGATGTGTTTTTAAGTGCTGCGCCTATTTACCGCACACGTTCATGTTCACCGTTGTTGCTAAGTAGTGATAATAAAATAAATGTGAATAAATCGTCGTCGTCTTCTGAATACAGTACGACCAAAACCATAATGGACAGTGCCCAAAAACCTAAGACTCAAGTGGGAATGGATAGATACGTGACTGTAATGAAAAGAGGTCGAAGCCCTAAATCTTCGCAGTTAGCACCAATGTCGAAAGTACATAAAGAAAAGGACTCTAACGGAATAAATTCCCAAAATCGTTTTGCTATATTAGATAGAGAAGCAAGTGAACCTAAAACGGAACCCAAGTCGTTCAAACCACCTCCAATATATTTAAGGGAGAAAAATTCAGACGACTTAATAAAAAAGTTAATTTCCGTTATTGGGGAGAACTCATTTTTTGTAATTCCTATCAAGCGAGGTAATATTGATGAGACAAAAATTCAATTTATTGACGAAAGCAGTTATCGGAAAGCAGTAAACAAGTTTTAAAGCTGTAAAAGGAACTTTTATACCTATCAGCTGCAGAGTAGCAAAGGTCTACAGGTAGTAATTAAAGGTGTAGACTCTGAAATCAGAGATGGCCTGAAAAAAGCAGGATTTAAGGTAAAACATGTAAATAATCTCAGAAATAGAGAACGTGTGCCCCAACCACTTTTTCGAGTTGAACTTGAACCTGGAGATATGCGATTGAAGAAACACGAAACGCATCCTATTTACAATCTGAAATACCTACTGCACCCAAAAATTACAGTGGAGGAGCCACATAAGCGATCAGAACCCGTCCAGTGCCTTAATTATCAAGAGTATGGCCATACTAGGGCATACTGCAAGTTGCCACCGGTTTGCGTAGTGTGTGGTGAGCTACATTGTTCCGCTCAATGCGATAAACCTAAGAATGACAATATTTTTAAAAAATGTAGCAATTGCGGTGGAAACCACACTGCCAATTACAGAGGCTGTCCAGTATTTTCTATGGTAAGGAAGTCAACCCAAAAATTAAATACTCCTGCTAAGCAGCCACAATATCGAGCAAATGTGCATTACCCCCAGTTACATCAACCAACAACCCAACATGTTTCATACGCGGATATGTTAAAATCCAACCATATTTCAGTGCACAAAGCAACACCGACAACTAATTATACTCCAAATTTGCAATCGCATCCTAAAGAAACAACACCATCTGGTAATTTTAATCGTCTCGAATCAAGCATCGAGACATTAATGCATTCGTTAAACAGTTTTATGAGCTCTATGAGCAGCATGATGCAAGAAATGGTACGCATGCAATCTACTATGTTGCAGGCGTTACTTAACAAACCATGAACTGTTTAAAAATATGTTCCTGGAACACAAACGGCTTGCGCCAAGACAAAAATGAACTCGTGTACTTCCTTAAGAAGGAACAAATAGATGTCAGCTAGTTGCAGAGACTCACTTAACAACAAATGGCTTTTTTTAAATAAATGGCTATATCTTATATGACACCAAAGACCCCCGTGGCAGAGCATGTGGTGGTTCAGCAATACTAATGAAGGCTTGAATCAAACATTATTTACTGTGTGATTTTTGTGAAGATTACCTTCAAGCAACAAACATCTGCATTGAAGAATTTCATCAAAACTTTGTAATTTCTTCGATTTATTCACCTCCTAGGTTTCAAATATCAGAGAGTCAATACAGCGATTTCTTCAAATCGCTAGGTCCCTGTTTCATAGCATCAGGCGACTACAACGCTAAACATACATTTTGGGGATCACGCCTAATAACTCCAAAAGGTCGTGTTTTGTTCGACACAATTTCAAAAATGAGTCTAAACGTGATATCGAGTGGACAACCCACCTATTGGCCTACTGAACAGCAAAAAATACCTGATGTGATTGATTTAGGCGTAACTAAAGGTATTTCAAAAGAAATGATTGAAGTTGAAGCGTCACTTGAATTATCCTCAGATCATTCACCCACTATTGTCTATATATGGAACCAGCAAAATATCGTGTTACCAAGAACTAGCACAAGCATAAATTGGTTGAAATATAAAAAATATATCAGTACTCATTGTTCGGAAAATATCTCGCTAAGAACTCCAGAAGACGTAGAGAAAAGTCTTACTGATTTTGATAAAAACCTTAAATTAGCTGCCCAACACGCAACAGTAACCCGACAACTAATAAGACACAATCAAATCTATTCTGTTGACGTCGAGAGGCTCTTGGCTGAGAAAAGAAAAATTCGCAGAGAGTGGCATTCGCACAGATCTCCTCAACTTAAAAGCAGACTTAAAGAATGCACGAAACGGCTAAGAGATTTACTAGAATCCCGAAGAGCAGCATCTCTGAGAAACTATTTAAAAGACCTTGACCCAACTCCTCAATCAGATTATTCATTATGGGGTCCGTGTAGAAACCTTAAAAGGCCAGTAGTACATAAGCCTCCCTTGCGAACTTCGTCTGGAGGCTGGGCAAGGAATGATACCGAAAAAGGCAAATTATTTGTTGAACATTTGAAAAAGGTTTTTACTCCAAATGTATTGACTGATGCAGTTGATTTGCCAACTGTCGAAGCTAGTGCTGCAGTACCCTTAAGATTTCATTTTAGTGACATTGAAAGGTTAATAACAGATTTAAGCCCCTGGTTTTGATAAAACCAGTAACAAGATGTTATTTGAGTTGCCCCATACAGCTCGAAAAATTATTCTTTTTATTTTTAACGCCATTTTACGCCTTGAGTACTTTCCTTCAGGTTGGAAGATTTCTTTAATAACTATGATTCCTAAACCAGTTAAAGACCACACAAAAGTTGAATCATACAGACCTATAAGTCTTTTATCAAATATGTCAAAGCTGTTTGAGAGGATGTTAATAAATAAGCTGAACCCCATTCTAAGCGACAAAGGATGTATTCCGAATCATCAATTTGGCTTCATAAAAAAACATAGTACAATCGAACAAACTCACAGGTTAGTTAACGTAATTAAGAAGACCTTTGAAGAAAAAAAATACTGCTCTGCGCTTTTTATCGACGTTTCCCAAGCGTTCGATAAGGTATGGCACGATGGCCTAAAATATAAGTTAAAATTGAATTTGCCTACAAACTTATACAAGCTGTTAGATAGTTATTTAACTAATCGGAAATTCATTGTTAAAGAAGACAATTTTTTAAGCTCACCTGAGCCAATTGAAGCAGGAGTTCCCCAGGGTAGTATATTGGGGCCGATTTTATACTTGTAGTATACTTCAGATATGCCAACTAGGGACCGAGTCCACACATCGACATTTGCTGACGACACAGCTTTTTAAAGCATTCACGAAAGTCCCGAAGTAGCATCACGATATTTACAAGACCACATATTAATTTTAGAAAAGTGGTTGAAGAAATGGAAAATTAAGGTCAATGAACAAAAATGTACTCACATAACTTTTATTCTGCGTAGGGAATCGTGCCCCCCTATTCACATAAATATCCAAATGATACCACAGCTTTCAGACGTGAAATATCTCGGCATACATCTTGACCGGCTCCTTACTTGGAAACGCCACATAGAATCAAAGTTAACACAAATTAAGTTAAAAGCAGTCCAACTAAACTGACTTATTGGCAGAAATTCTACTCTAGCTTTAGATTGCAAACTTTTATTGTACAAGTCAATTTTAAAACCAATTTGGTGCTATGGCATTCAATTATGGGGCACTGCCTCAGCTAGCAATATAGAAAAAATCCGAAGGCGCCAAAACAAGATTCTACGGATGATCACTGTTGCTCCCTGGTACATAAAAAACTCGAACATCCACAAAGATCTAAACGTGCCATCAGTTAAATCAGAAATAGCGAAATATGCAGTTACATATTTACAGAAGCTTGAAACACATCCAAATCCGCTGGCCCGCAACATGCTAAATGAACGTGGTTACATTCGTCTAAGAAGGAGGAACATTTCTTCTCTCATCCGAACATTAGAGGGATGACCCGCAAATGATAGAAGCAACCGTGAAACATACATCTTTTGTTGTCTAGCACTGGCTGGACATAACAAGTATATTTATTTTTATTTTAGGCTTAAGATATGAGTAATTATTGTTAGTTCAAAAAATATATTTGAAGATTCAATAAATAAAATATGAAAAATCTAACGAGCATAAGGCCGATATGGCTATTTAAGGAAGTCAGGAATTGAGTGGGCTGCATATAGCCTTAGCAGCAGCATTAAATCTAGCTGACCATGTTGTTTTATTGTCATCAAGTTATGCCGAATACCAAATTTCGGCCCAGTTTTACTTAAAAAACATACATACATATTTTTTTCTTTAAGTAAACATTGGATGTTAAATAAAGGAGTGATTAAAATACAGCAATTAGTTCACAATGCAACGTAATATATTTTTAAAAATTACGAACGAAATAATTTACATCTGTATATTTTTTTTTTTTTTTTTTTTTTGGATAAACAAAATTTTAAAACTATAGATTCATTATTTTAATTCTTCAACTTTAATTTTATTTCATGTATTGAAACAATTCATTAATATCATTTCTAAAAATTCGGCTGTTTTAATTTTATTTACAATAGATTCCAGGATGTTAAAATTAATTCTTAATACTACCTTAACCTCATCGCAGTTTATTGGGTTATTATTGTTTATAATCCTTATATTAGCCTGCGAAATTATCTTCTTCTTAACTCTTAACGAAAATAAAAAGAATCAACATCCTTACGAATTTCCTTAACGTGTTTTATAAACATCTTCAAGTCTTTAGTTTAGCCAGCGAATTCTGGAATACCATCCAAAAGATTACAGGCGTTAAAAGCCTGTTAAAAAGTTATTAATTAATATTCTTGTACTGGATTAAAATTTTTAAATTGTTGCTGTTGTTAACTTTTAGTTCCTCTTGTAGTTCCTCTACCGAACAATATAATCGTTCGGTATATTCCTATTTTGCGATATTTTCCTATTTTGTTAACTGTATAGCTTAAAAACTGTAAGAGAAATTATAGGTATTTATATAAATAAAAGAGCTTCAATAAAATCAGGAGCGGTAAATTTAAAAACATTTTTTTTGTTGATTTGACATCGAATTACCCATTAGAATTAATTACCAGATATCGCAAAGAATTAAGATATATAAAAGGAATCACAGTAATTAAAAGTGTTAGATACATATATACGGGTACATATAACTTGCGGGAGTCTTTAGTGTTATATATAGCCACTGATTTAAAAAAATAAAAAAAAAATATTTCTTGTTAAATGTGTCCCTGAAAGCAGCATAACATCAATTTGTTGATTATTAGAAAGTACTCGAGTCCATTTTTTATGTTGGCGTGTGCTGCTTGCGTTCCAGAAACTTATTTTTAAATACTTCATGGATTGTTAAGTACTGCTTGCAATATCATAGATTACATTTTTAATATATTATTTTAATATTTCCCATAGAGCTCATAAAAATATTTAGCGACCGCACTACTGTCTCAATAGATCCTTCCAGATGAATATGGTTAACAGACGGTGTTTGTTTTTTAGCTTGCGGGTGCAAAATTTGCTTCGTATTAGTTGTCTGTTTCGCTTTATGTACTGGGTTATGATTATATTTTAACATGTCAGCTTAGGGGGAGTATTAAGTCTGTAGTTACAGTGTGGTTTTCATCGCAATTGCTACATTTTTAACTTTTGTGTCGTTTCTTGATTTATCGCATTGGGCGGTATCATGTAGCTCGTCGCACACAACGCAAACTGGAGGCAACTAACAGTAAGCCGTAGTATGACCATATTCTTGGCAGTTTAAACAGAATACGGGTTCTGATCGTTTATGTGGTTCTTCAGCTATTATTTTTTAATGGATAATTTATATTGTATATAGGGTGCGTGTTGTTTTTTTTATCTCATAATTCCAGTTTCCAGTTGTTGTGGGACACGTTTTATTTAAAATCCCGTTTTTAAAGACCAGCTCTGATTTATACCTTTAATTAAATATTTATTTAATACTTAAAGTTGAAGCAACCTGAAGAACCTTAAGTAACATTGTTGACTCCAGTTTTGTTAAAATAGAAGCAGTAAAAGAAATGGGCTTCTTAAGACGCTATTTTCGGTGCGACAGAAATTGCCATCTTTATGAATTTCCAAAATATAAAATATTTATGCAAAACATTATTAGTCTTTAAAGATGTTTAAGTTTCTTGTATTTTTCTCATAAATTTTACTACAAAAATTAAAAAAAAAACTGCAAATTATTTATTCAAGTAGTTTGTTACAAAATTAACAAAAAAAACTCGCAAAAATAACTAAGTAATTGGAAATCACATTCACTTTGAAGTCACATAATAAAAAGTGATTTTTATGGTTCTGTAACTCTGTAACTAGTAGGTAAACCAGACTTCATAATCCTTAGGTTAATAAAAACATCTATAGTATTTATAGCAATTATCATTCAAGAAATGTTTGCGGTAAAAATTTAAAAAAACTGTTCAAGACCTTTGCCTTTTTTAAGTATATAAAAAGCTTCTGGTACAAGACTACTCAACCGAAGAATACTTTTGTTACATTGAAAGAAAAGTACACTTAAGTTCCTGCAGCACCGAAATACAATTGGATTTACAAAAGAAGTTATATATTTTCGTCAAAAATTTTAAAAAGCGCTACAAAGTAGTTAAATGGAGCAAATATAAACTTTATAAAAGCTTTGATAACTTCCAGTTCGATTCAGAAACTAGTTTAAAACATTGTTGGGAGATAACAAAAATCACTGGATATTAATTAAGAAATCCGATGTAAGACACTTTCCTATGTTTATGGACGTCCCCGTATGAGCAATAATGTGTGTATAAATAAAGTATACGCCGAGTGATCATATATAATTATTGCATTGAGCAAAAATTGTTTTAAACGATAGGAAACGTTACAGATAAACCCAAGTTTTTTATTTTAATAGAAGTATTTTATTTTAATAGAAAATTGAGAGGCGTGTATGTGTTTTATTGCTGTCTCACTTCTGCTCTATAAAATATCTAAACACATACAACTTTTGACATATCGAACTACTAAATCAGCTGGGCGGACGACACTACCTAGTAAGATAAATATACCTTTAATCATTGTTTCTATTCTAACATAAATTCTAACATAATTAATAAATACAAATAAAGTAAACAAGCAAGGATTTACAAAACACATAAAAAATTATTTTAAATGAAATATACATACACGCGTACTCGTATACATATAATGCATTAATTAACTTATATTTTTTATAGCAAATCTAGAATTTAACTGGTTACTGGTTACTAATCCAGTAGTTTTTTTGCAGAATAAGAAGCTATACATTGGAGCTTATTTGAAAACTGCCAGTCGAAATACATCTTTGTATAAAAAATGTGAACTTCCAAAAATAATTTTTAAAATTTTATATTTACACTAGTATGGTCAAATATACATATGTATTTGTGTTTTATTTAATACTTGACCAAGTAAAAACATCCGAAAGTGAGGTAAAAACTCAAAGTAGGAACAATAGAATACAGTGGCACTATACATCTGGTCGATATTTTACCATTTATTTATGCAATGGTGAGACGAAAAACCCTACGATGCCAAACAATTATTATGAACTTTATTGTTCTGCACAGATAGCGACTTTACTACTTTTATATGATTGTTTTTTTTTATTAAATAGAGAACTGAGTCCACGTAGGTCCATCAGCAGTGCCTTTACTGATTGCAATCTTATCACTAAAAATTGTTTGCATAAACACTATTGGACGTAAATCGTATCAATTCTATGCCATGTTATGCTTTTGCGAAATCTGTAACTTTTTATTAGATCTAGTGAGACACTACTATTGCATCCATGCCAGTTTTGAAAATCTGTACTACGCTTACAATTTGGTTTTATTTGAGGGATATAATTAAATAAAAAAAACATTCTTCAATGGGTTAAAAATTTGTCAAACAAATTAAATTTGCTGAAATTTGTTTGTATTTTTTCTGATTTTTGTTTCTTTTTATATGAAAAAATGCAAATGACATCACAGCAGAGAATGGAGCCACACCTTCAAATGTAGAATTTCCTTTTACATGTTGATTACAAATGTGGCCAATAATGATAATGGTTTTTCATATTTTAATTATTGATTAATGGTAATGATATTGTTTAAATAATTACTAATAAAACTTTATTATTACACAGAAAAAAAATTTCACATAATGAAATTTGTGAAATGAAATCATAGCGTTTCGATAATACAAATAATGAATTATTTAATAAATAGTATGCATTTTATTTGAAAATAAAATAAAAAATCAAAGTTGCTGGAAGAAAATTCTGAAAAAATATTAAAATTATTTTAAAAAGAAAATTGAAAAATTTTGAATTTGTTCCCATTTTGCAGAAAAGGTAAGTAGCATGAAGGTAAGTGCAATGAAGTGCAAATATTAATTGTATAGTTTTGCCGAAATGCACTTACATATGTAAATATGTACATGGACATGTAGTAAGAGGGATTCTGAGACATGTTTTAACTCATACTTAGACATATGGAACTTTTAAGTTTATCTATTAAGACAAACTCTAAACTATCAATAAAATTAAAATTATGAAGGATATATGTACATGTGTACACAGAAAAAATTATTGTCCACTTTTTTTCAATTAAACTCTTTAATTAAAAAAAATCAAAGTTTCAATTAATATTTTAATGTAATTAGTTAACTTTTTAATTATTTATAAAATTTTCCTGCAAAAAAATGGTGCCAATAAGCATAAAAGCGAACAAAAAGACATATTTTAAAGTAAAATACTCAAACTAGTGATTTTTTTTTTACATAAACGCTTGTTTCAAGTTTGTTTAATATAAGCACACAACACTGTTTCAAAATGATTATACCAGTGATGGGACTTAAGTGTTAATAGGTATTGTGTCGATTGACTTAGAAAGTTCCATTAATTATATAATTTTTTTATATTTCAATTATCTGCTTATATATATAAAATTATTAGTAATTGTTTCAATTCATATTTTTAATTAACAGTTACCTATGTAATATAGATTTTTATTACATTTCTGCAATTACCTTTAATTAAGTATAGTACTACATAGTATGCAATATAGTAGTTACTACATATTATACAATATGTAGTATTATACTTACAGATTTCATTAAAATGGTCAAATATAAAAAAAATTATAATGTGAGCGTTAATTGTAAAACAAACAAAAAATGGTCTTGTCTATTAATTATACATATTTTTATTAAATTATTAAAAAAGGGTTCAACATCAAAAGTAAAAAAAAAACTCAAATTGTACCACATCAAATTGTACGCATCACTGATATATTAGTATAATGTGTATACCATAAAAATGTAAAAAATAGAAAACGGTTCTTGGCAGAGTTTTCAATTTAAATTGTTTCTCCAAAATTAGGGATAAATCTAATTGTGAACTATTGTGCTTGCTATCATAAATTTCAACAAACCAAGTGAAAAATTATTTCGGTACTATGCATGATAAGGCAAATTAATACAGGTAATTGAATAGCAAAGTTTGAAGGTGAATGGAATTTCTTTATAAATTTTTTCAAAAATTAAATTATTTATTTAAAAAAATATTAATATTATTTTGGCGATTTTTGATATTGAATTTGGCGAAGTTGTTGGAAAAAATATTACAACCCTCTCATCAACGCATAAAAAGAAAATTTAGTATTGTGAAAGAATTTATTATATAAAGTTGTCATAGATAACTTTTGCGCGTGCGTGTCTTTAAAAAAGTTTTTCTGGTCATATAGAAAATCTTTCAAAGTTAAGAAACGTTTGGTGTAAATGAGTTAATATTTAAAGTTATATTTACTTGGATTTAAAAACGGTTCATAAAACAAATGACAAATTAAAGTTTTTTTCAAACAAGGCTTTTATGAAATCAAATTTGTTTGTTAAATATTCAAAGATGGAGGTAAAATGCTTTTTGTGCGAGAATTCATACGGTTCCTCCGATGAATATTTTGTACATTTAAAGGATCATGTCGTTCCTTCTAACCTCATATATGAGTGCACATTTATTGGATGTTTTCAAAAATTTCATAGAAATTTTTCATTCAAGAGACATATAGTGAACCATTTCAAATTAAATATTGTAGATAACATTTCGTCTCTTTTAAATGAAACTGAAGACGATGCTGTTAATCACTGTTCTAGTGAATTAAGTTCCTTAAAGACTAAAAGCCCAAAAACATATGATTTCGCCTTTCAGTTCATTACAAAAATGCATACCTTTTGCAATTTTTCACGTTCTGATGTAAATAAAATAAAAGTATTTGTAGAAGAATTAATTTTATATCCTGTGCTTAATTTCCTTGAACAGTGCCACATTTCTAACAATTTCGCCGAAACCCCCCTGCCAAGTGTTTTAGGTGATTTAAAAAATTTATTCGAAAATGTAAAATCTGATTTCAAGTTTGAAAAAACTTTGAAAGAAAAAGGTCTTATAGGCAGTGTTGATTGCTTTTTTATTCATAATTCTCTAAGTAATGGCATTTTAATGCCAATTAAATTTCAATTTAAAAGAATTTTCGAGAAAAACAATTACCTCGAATTCGTTTTGAAGCACATGAAAAATATGGAAAAAAAAGTAACACAGTTGTAAATTTCATACAGGGTAAGATATGGCAACAAAAAAACTCTTATATCCAAATGAAGTTCTTATTCCATATTTTCTATACATGGACGACTTTGGCATAAACAATCCGCTTGGATCCAAATCCAATAACCACTCTATGTGCCATTTTTATTATAGTTTTCCAGCAACTCCACAAAAATTTTCAAAATTAAACAAAGTCTATTTAGCATGTTCCATCAAATCATCAGATGTGAAAAAATATGGAAATAATTCTCTGGAGCATTTGGTGAATATATTGAGAAAATTAGAAGTAATTGGTATTGATTTTCAAACCAAAAATGGTTGCAAAAATATAAAATTTGTCATGGGCCTTCTTCTTGGTGATAACCTAGGACTAAACCTTGCCCTTGGGTTCTCGAGATCATTTTCTGCACAATACTACTGCAGATTTTGTTTAACAAAAAAATCAGAGGCTCAAAAGGAATTTTCTGAAAATAAAAGTATTTTAAGAAACAGGATTAATTATGGAGAGTCTATCAATCGGGGTTTAATGTCTGAAACAGGAATTAGTAGTAGTTGCGCTTTTAACAAAATTCCTTCATTTCATTGCACCGAAAACTTTTCTGTTAATGTAATGCACGACTTATATGAAGGCGTTTGCCACTACATTTTGTCCGATTCTCTTCTATATTTCATAAAAACAATGAAGTTTTTATCTTTAGAAGTTCTAAATGAACGTCTTAAAACTTTTAAATATGATTATTGTGATAGGGGTAATGAGAAACTCTCAATTACCTTTTTGTTTGAAACACAAAATAGCAAAATACAAGTTAATGATGTTACAAACACTTTTAAAACAGCAATAAACCGTCCGTTACTATCTGTGTCCGATATTCTATCCAGCACAAAGGTTGGTATAAATATTCTTAAATTTTACGAAAAAAACAAACACCTTCAGGAAGAGCACAGGACTTTATTAATCAGTACGATAACGAAGTACTTAGATCTAAATGGCTGCGACTGTTCGCTATCTGACTGTGCTGAGTTGGAAAAACAAATTTGCTCTTTATTTCCATCTGATTGGTAATTATTTGCCTTCAAATTATTTGTTATACAATAATAATATACCCAATCTATTTTTATTTTTTAGTCTTTTTATACTAACGGGAAAAGGGGAAAGATCCACAATAAGCAAATTTAAAACGAATGTCCAAAGAGGCTTACAAGCAACAGGAATCTTCTGCAGAGGAAAAGATGCAATATGGTAAGTTGTTTGTCAAATAACCATTATGTAGTATAAACTTTTAATAAGACTATTTTGTGTTTTCCGAAGATTACCCCTTTTTAACCGACTTCAAAAAAAGAAGGAGGTTATCAATTCGTCTGTGTGTTGCTTTTTTTTTTTTTGTATGTTTGTGCCTTCATAACTCGGTCATTTCTGAACCGATTTTCAAAATTTTTGCACTATTACAAAGGTTATGGCTACAGATTGGTCCCATTTTAAAATAAATTCAAAAGTTTAAAAATTAAAGGGTGTCCCCATACAACATACATGTTTTTTACGTGTATTATGAACTTTATAGGTCACCAATTTAAAATTGAAAAAAAGTGCGTATCACTGTAGCTCCCAATAACAAAACGTAATTAAAAAATAAAATTAAAAATTAAAGGGTGATCCCATAGGTGACTTAATTTCACCTTTATTCTCCTATCTTTTGAACCGTTATAGACATACTCTTGAAAGATACACAGAGTGTTCGTTACTATGTCTCTTATAATAAGTATAAATATTTAAAATTAGAAATTAAAGGGTGTCCCATTAGTTGGTTTATTTTGATATATATATGGCCAAACTTTTGAACCGTTGTAGACAGACAGTTGAAATTTACAAAAAACTTGTATTGCTAAGTCCGCTAAAATAACAAGTGTAAAATATGAATTTGGAAATTAAAGGGTGTCCCAATAGTTAATGTAAAAGTAATATATATGGCCAAACTTTTCAACTGTTATAGATAGACAGTTGAAATTTACAAAGCACCTATATTGCTTAGTCCGCTATTACAACAAGTATAAAATTTGGATCTATAAATTAAAGGGTGTCCCCATTATTGATGTAATTTGACCATTATGTCCTCATCTTTGGAACCGTTATAGACAAACACTTGAAAAATATACAGAATGTTCACTACTATGTCTGGTATAACAACAAGTATAAATATTTAAAATTGGAAATTAAAGGGTGTCCCAATAGTTGATGTAATTTGAGGTATATGGACACAAAGTTAAAATTTAAAAAGAATCTGTAGGACATAGTCCTCCTTAAAAAATATTTATATTAAAATTTTAATTTAAAGGGTGTCCCAATAGGTGACGTCGTTTGATATATATGACCATATCTTTTAAACAGTTATTGATAAACACTTAACAATTAGACAGAATATCCATTAGTATATCTGTTATAATAAGTATAAATATTTAAAATTGTAAATTACAGGGTGTCGCAATAGTTTATGTAATTTGATGTATATGACAAAACTTTTAAACCGTTACAAACAGACGGTTGAAATTTACAATGAACCTGTATTGCTACGACCGCAATAGTTACCGTCTTAAAGAAACATGATTTTAAGTTTGTCTGTTTTGAAGTCGGTTTTTTTTTTTTGCAAGAATTATTTGTGCAAATACTTAAAGGCGACTAAATTAGTACGGACGATTTCGATATATACTGGAGAAAATGCACGGCATTTCGTTGTAAGCAAGTATCTGAGTGTAAAACTACCTCAGAAATCTTTGACTTGTGGCCAGAATACACGAAACCGGCAGCTTCTTAGCTTGTGAGTATTTTCCTAAACTTATTTTTTGAGTTATAATACATACATACATATATAACAATAAAATTTATAGATTATTATAGACTTTGCTTTAAAATATCCAACTGCAAAGCGTATTAAGGATATGTGGCCACAAGCAGGACATAATATCTTAAGCATTCTTAAAAGCAAGTCAGGCTGTTCATCGCTTTTTAAAGGTCTGCAAATAGCTGAATCAAACAATGAAGGTAAAATTTACCTTCATTTAGAAATCAATATAAAATTAAACATAATTATACAAAAAATTATATTTGGAATCGTGTTATATACATTATTTATTACATTATTTCATCAGTGATGAGCTAGTTGAGCACTAGCGAAATAGCTATCTGGATAGGCTTTCCCCATAGTAATCAATTTCGATTATTATATTTTTTGGAAATAAATATTTTATAATCATAAAATATTTATTTAATAAATTTACAAAGGAATCATGCGTGACTAAAAATAAATAATGTATTAAACATAATTGTTCGCAATATCAATTCTTATAATATTTATTTCAAATATTTTATTAATACTTATTTAAAACACTGTATTTTAGAATCGAAGACGTTTGCTACACTTTGGCATGCCCACGAACTTTTCCCTCTTCAACAAACCTTCAAAACCACTCCAAATGGAGAGAAAATGCGAAAGAGATATTCTGTGGCTGATTCTCAAGAGAGCTTTGCTTTGAGAGCTTGCTGATTCAAATGAAGAATTGGAAACTAAATTAAAACTTATCCAGTTACAAGGTCGGAGTATCCAGCCAAGACTTCTTGTTATAGGTCAAATTTATGATATTAAAACCATTTAAGTATACTTTGTTAGACTAAGGTTTCCAATTTTAACTGCTTTAGACGCGCTTGATCTTTTATTTAAAATATTTTTTGTATTTAATATTGAATTTCCTCAAGAATCCGAAGTTTTTTATAATTTTGTTCAGTCTGTATTGTATGACATGCCAACATCAAACAAATTTACAACAGTTTCTGCACTAAAACATGAAATTTTTAATATGTAAAAACCCAAAAACTTTCATTTAGTGTATTTTTCAATGTTGCATCAATGTAAAGTAGTATTATATATGTATAATATTAATTTGATAAAATAATTTTTAAATTACAAAATAGTTTAAAATTAAATACTCAAATTCAAACAAAAATTTTATTGATTAAAAAACAAGGGTTAATTGAAAAATTGTTATTTTTTAATTAATTACTTTATTACTATTATTAAGAGTTTAATTGAATACTTCAAGAAAATTTTATTAAAAATTTAATTATAAATATTAAAAATAAATTAAAAATAAAAATTTAATTGTTAGTAACAATTTCTTTACTGGTGCAAATCTAAGCAATTTTTTAATTGATATTGAGAATTTTTAATTGAAATTTATTTTGATTTTTTTTCTGTGTATGTATGTAGTGCATAAAAATGTTCCTAATTTTTATAATTATGTTCATATATTTTAGGAAAATATTTTAAAAACACACAATAGGTAAAATCCATATTTTTTATTACGATGTTCATAAACGGAATAAAAAGAGTTTGAGAAAAAAAAGTCATGTTCGATTCATAATATTTATGAAAAAATTCATGTGATATAAGAATTATTTTTTTCTGTGTAAAAAGTATTACCTTTAATGAAAACAATGGTATTGACAAAAAATTTCTAGCATTATTTATAATCAATGCCTATAAATACATGTAAACAAATGATTATTTTTTGAATATAGCTGTCATTATATGAGGGATGACATTAAAATATACGAAATATGGAAAGCATATACGAACATTTTGTAAATATGTTGAAAAATTTCGAGCCCTATACAAATTGGCATTGGAAAATGATAGCATCTTTGAGAATTGATGGTAGATGTTAGATGTTGATAAGTGTAAAAAAGCTGTTATAATATACATATGTACATGAAGTTTAAAAGTTTTGCACTGAAAGGTTCGTGAGATACGATGATGTCAAAATAGCAAATTTTAGTGTATACTCACTGACTGGCTGACTCATCAATCGAATCCATAGTTATTGTCACTGTCACACAAAATTGTGAAAATAAGGTCAAGTTCTGTTTCTATATGTGAAAATAAGGCCAAGTTTCTATCCAAAAATTTCAGCACTTAAGGTACTGAGATAAAAATGGGAGTCAAGTTCTTGCTTATTCCAATACATATCGCTGTAATTTTATCTTAGTACTTTTAACGATCGAAGGATAGGATAGAATACTCGTATTTATTTAGTTCGCCTAACGCTATATGTATAAAAATAAGTTGCATTGTGTTAGTAATTGATGTTCTCTGGAATGCGTAAAGGTTTTTATGAATAAACGGTCTCTGTATATGTATTGGTTCATGAGTTATAGCCGGAATAGTTGGCGTGGTACCGCCCATAGAAAGTGAAAAATTATTATCGTGTTCCTGGCGAACTGCAATAGATAGCACCTTGAAACTTTGGCAGAGTAGCCTTTTTGCTAAGGCGCATAGTCTGGCAAAATATAGAATGAATTTTGAGCGTGTTACCTCCCATACAAAGTGAAGAATTGTTATTGTGTATATATAGAACTATAATAGGTATGGTCTTCAAAGAAAAACATAGGCTGAATTGGGACAGTGAGCGTGGTACCCCCCATACAAAGTAAACAATTATTATCCTGTATCTAGAGAACTGCAATAGGTAGCGCCTTGGAATTTTATCAGTAACCCCCATATTAAGATACATTGTGTAGAGAAACACAGACTGAATTCGAATGGAGGGCGTGGTACCTCCTATACAAAGTGAAAAATTGTTACCGCGTACCTACATTAGGTATAGTCTTGAAACTTTGCACAAGTAGCCCTCATGCTAATGTGCATAGTCTAGCAAAATACAGACTGGATAAGAATACTGTAATGCCACATCCCATTAAAAGTAAAAAATTGTTATCGTTTTAATACGTATAGTCTAGCAAAAAACAGGTTGGATGGGAACATTTTTGACTTAAGAATAGCGTGCGTTTTCGCGTTAAAGGTTGTTCATAATTTATTGTATTTTTTGTGGATGGGTGTAGCAAAGCGCACCGGGGTTTGCTAGTTGTTAATAAAAACTGAAAAAAAACAAATACATATTTTTAAAAAGTTTTTCTTTTTTAGTTAAAGAAATTTTACAAAATTAAATATATAAACAATTTAATGAATGACAACACATAAACAATTTTGCATTCACATCAACATGAATTAATTTTCACTTGAAACATTTTTAACCATTTTCACATCGCACTTGATCAACAAGAGGATATTAACCCAAAATTTTAAAATTTTCAGTAGAGGTTAAAAACGGTTTGTGATTATATTTTAAAATAATTTAAAAATCCGAACATACTATAGTAAGAAAATTCCATTTAATAATATATTTACACTGTTTTTCTTTTAAATTTTTTGCAATTATTGCCAAATAAAAAAATAACTTTTTGTTGATATAAAGGTACTCAAGACACTATAACGAAAATGGTCTCTTATGCGGGTTTCGAGATGAAAGAGTAATCAGAATACGTTGAAATTTTTACAGTAGATGGACATTGATGTTGTTGGATGATTTCTTGCAAAAGGTGAAAAAAAAAATTTTGAGTTAATACCCTCTTGTTGATCAAGTGCGACGTATGGGTACTTCCAGGGTGTCGAACGTGACGTTCGTACGCGTTCAAAATCAAAAAAAGAAATAAAAAATATGTTCAGGTCTATTTCTAATTTTAATTATGGGTCATAAGAAGCACTGTAATCTAAATTAAATTTGGTATTATACGGATTCCCGAATCAAAGAAAATGGCAAAGCAAGTCGAGGTTCGAACGTGACAAAAAATGGAAGTAGTGTTCGTGGTAAAATATAAAAAGGGGAAATTCAGCGAAACCTAATACAATTTCTTCGTGCAAATGCTTTGGAATTTAACGTAACAACGTTATTTTAGAATTTCTTCGGTTTGATTGAAAAATAGTGTGTTTCTGTAATTTTTTAAAGCCATAATCTGGGTCGATAAGTGACAATTCGAACGTGATAATAATAATAATTCAACAGGGTAATGATTAGTAACTTTCAAACTAATTTATTCTTAAAAGTAGAAAATACATATTATTAATATAAATTAAATTAATTTCTTGAGTGAATATGCTGTCCGAGCTGCTTTTATTTGATCTCCATCGCATGAATATGAGTGCATTTTTCTTCCATTTGTCACTCTGTTGAAGGGAAAACTCTTCTACCTCTTCAGATGAGATGAAATTAATATTTATTCCGTGAACATTTTGCTGTGCACATTTGAAAAACGAGAAAGCATCAGATAAAACTACATTTGTAGATTTGGTAACTTGCCAAATTTTTCGTTTTAAAACTGCTCCCACTCCATCAACTGCACCTTTTCCATGTGAAGTAGCGAAATAATTCCATTCAATGTAGCTGCAACCAAATTGGCTTACAAAATCAGGCATACTCGATACGATAAATTTGTTTTTAAATTCCGAGCTGCTTCCATCTGAGAATACAAAAATTTTTGAGAAGCTGCCATATTTGGTTTGCATTTGTTTTATGAGTTTCGTTAAAAAACATACAACATCATCTTTGTTGTGGCTTAATTTGTCGCTGACTATAGCGTAAGACTTCGTTTCTCTAAAAAACCAAGCTACGCAAGTAAAAATAGTTACTTGCCTGTAACTAAAATGAGCACTCTGAACTTCATTTTGTGAAATCAGCCGGTAATTTTCTGCAAAATCAATTTGCAGAGCTAGTACACCAGGCATTATATTTTCTTTAATTTTCTCAAAGTATTGCTGCTGAGCCCGTTTATTAAAAAAATGCAACTTAAATGCAGATAGTTGTGCTTCTAATTCGTGAAAAAGCTCAGAATATGTTCCCATGGTATAAGTTAGCGAAACACGATCCTCGATTTTCCGCCAATGTTGCCATGTTACTTTTTCATCCATTTTTTTTAAATAAATTATAGGAACTATTTCATATTTTAAGTCTTTTACACAATTTTCACAAGTGCTTGTCATGCAATCCTCATCACAGATATCGCAGCAAACTGATTGTAAAAAGTTCTGAAAATTGTTTGTAATACTCGGTATTAGTTTCGCGCAGTTTTCTAATAAAAATCCAAAATTGGCAAACACACATGTTGTGGGGCAACTTATTTGTCAATTGTACATAACTTGGTCTAAATTTGCAAAATGTTGACCTGCTAACACTTTCATTGGGGAAATCAGTTTTATATAATTGATAAGCTTCAGATATCGTCATCAGCATAAATCGTTTGGCAACTACCTCACCGGCATACAAAATAGTATCTTTCTTACCAGCAGCTTGCACGCTAACATCATCGCTCGTATAAAATTTTTCAACAGCCTGTTTATAATTTTCCCACAATTTGTTGATTTACTTTGAACAATATTTTTATTTTGAACAATATTTTTATATTTTTTTACCAAAACTTCGAGAATTTTAATTTTTTTATTTATGTCCGCTGGCAATGCATTTTCGACTTTTTTCACTGCTTTCGACAATGTTTGTTTACATTTGTAAGGCACAGACAGGCTCTCTATTGCTTCTTTCATTTTGTTTCGACTATTTCTTTTTCTTAAACGATATTTTTCTCTCTTTGATGAAATCAGTTTTGCATTGTTTTTTGCCAATTCATTCCATTTCGTTCTGTTTCTTTGCATCCTTTCTTTGTTTTTTGAAAGACAGTTATTTAACTTGAGTGGATCTTTCTTCAAATCTTCTCTCCATTTCTTGCGCTTTTCTTTATTCTTTTCAGCGGAGTTTTTGCTATCATATACATATATACATATATATATACATATATATACATAAGTATATACAAATAATAATAATAATCCATACTTGTTAGGAAAGATTTATTTCGAATGAGTAAATTTGATACATACGGTGTCGAACGTGACCAATCTTGAATAGAAAAAAAAACTTTAAACTTTATTTCTTAGCAATTTACTTTTTTTGGTTTAATAATATGTGAAAAACTTTCTTTAAATTAAAACTTTGAAACATCTCCTACCAATAGTAACACAATAGTAATAAACGATCTTTATCAAGGTCGAACGTGACATTACAAAATAGACTAAGACAAAATAAAAATTTACCGTTAATTGAGATACCATATTTCTCTTCTCTCTTTTCTCTAGATTAGCGATCTTGTAAGAGTAATTTTGTGGAATAATTATTATCATATATCACTTCTCTTAAAGAATATAATATTGAAGAGAATATGCAATAAAACTTTATCAAAAATAGAAATTGCATTAGTAAAACTTAAGAGTCTGTTTGTGCATCTTCGTGCATGAGTTTATGGATTAATTGATTAAATTAGTAAAATCTAAATATATCTCTATAACAATATCATAAAATAGTAAGTTTTTAATAACTTTTAATTTTTTGGCCATGGTGGACCTTTTGACGGAAATGCCCATATGCATGTACATACGAGCTGTGTACATTCGATTATCGACATCTTTTGTTATGTTGGTACACATGTGTTAGTCATATGTTGGCATTATCAGCCAATTTGGATTAGTAGTTTGTTGTTGACAACTGAAAAGGTTAGTCACAAGCGATACTAATGCGACCTTGCTTTTGCTAAAAATTCATTATGACCCTTTTGAGCAAACCTGGTATATCGTTAACGTCAATCAAAAACTTCTGAGCACTGCCACACGTTTCATGTCCAAAATATTCAAGAAAATTGCATGGCAAGAGCAATTCGGCGATTTTTCAAAACAATTTCTTTCACTGTTTTCTTCACTTGTTGACGTGGTTGCAACTCCCGGACGCTCATCGTCATCAACATATCTTCCTTCTGTAAAGGGCTTGTACCACTTATAAACACTTTTGGACTCGCCGAATGCCACAGTCAACATTTCAAGTACCTTGGAGCACTTTAGCACCATTTTTAACGCAAAATTTAATACATATCCATTTTTTTATAAATTTTATATAATGTACACAGCCCGCGAAAATTCAATAAAGGGGAATGTACAGACCTCATATATATGTATGTACTAAATGTAGTATCTTTGTTTGTTTCTTGTCACTCATTCACGCCGAAACGAGAAAATCTATTGTAACATATTCTAAAGCACAAAGAAATCTTTGAACGGAGATTGTTATAAACTATAATATTATTAAATTTTAGCCTAGAAAGTTATTACAAGAAACGTAATTGGCTTATAAAAAAAAGTCTAAAATTCTTATAAAAAATTATATCTTGAATGTCAACTAGAGATGGAAATCTAACTAATTTAAGTCATCTCAACTTAACGAACGAACTTTTTTATTTATACCATTAATAGAAAATACTTTTAATATTTTTAGTATTGTTGTAAATGATAGATACATTTAAACAATTTCACTTTTTCTCCGTTCCAAGACCATTCGAAGTCATGAGCTGGGATTCTATTTAATTAATAATTAATGAAGATACTGCTTTGAAGGAAAAATGCATAAAATTCTCCATAAATTATATTTGTTCATATTATAACAAATTGCTATACCTATAGCAGTAAAGTAAAATTTCATTACTTAAGTATTATACTATTTATGGATATTGAGGGTGCCTTTGATAAAATCTCTTTCTCTAAGTTGTGAGGTGCTCTTAACGAGCGTGGGATTGAGCCCATTATTGTAAAATGGACCAACGCTATGCTAAGGTCTAGAGCTGTGAATCTCAAAAATGGGAGTTCTAGAATACGGGGGAGGGTAGTCAGGGGTTTCCCACAGGGAGGAGTTGTATCACCTCTTTTGTGGAACATTACTGTTGATGGCCTTTGGAAACTGGACTCAATGGGCGTCCATACAGTTGCATATGCCGACGATCTGGCACTTATTGTTGGTGGAAAGTTCATCGATACCATCCAAGGATGTATGAGACAGGCTCTCATAACAAACGAGGCATGGTGTAGAGAACAAGGGCTAACCATAAAAGCCAGAAAATCAGATGCTATGCTCTTCACTCGCAAGAGGAAGGGCATAGAGGTTGGGTCCCTAATGCTTTTCGGGTCGGAAATCAGTTTGTCAAGGAAGGTGAATTATCTAGGCGTTATTCTGCATAAGAAACTTACCTGGAACGAACATATTGAGATGAAGACATGGAAGGCAAAAAGGATCATGCATCAGTGTAAGCGAGTTTGTGGCCGTAAGTGGGGAGTCTCGCCAAAGGCTGCATACTGAATTTACACAATGATGGTGCGACCCATAATAACTTATGCTTCAGTGGTTTGGTGGTCTAAAGCCTCTCAGACAACAATAAAGCGTAAGTTGGATGGGGTTCAAAGAATCGCTTGTATGAGCATATGTGGCGCAATGCGCACGGCTCCAACACAGGCAATTGAGGCAAGGCTGGGATTGCTGACGCTGGACTTATTTATTAGATCAACGGCTGCGATGTCTGCTTTGCGTATGAAGAGTGATGACATTTGGCATAGCTTTGGGCCAAACATCGGTCATAATAGAATCCTGGACCTTATTAGTAAGGAGGTTAGGGAAGCTAAAATGCCGATGGAACGCATCAGTAGAAGAAAGGTAGTCGAAAGACTGCATCGGACACTAATTGCGGACGGCGTTATACACAATGAGTGTATGGAGAATGGCATCAGCATTTTCACTGATGGTTCTCTTATGGACGGTAGAGCAGGAGCTGGTGTACACTCAGTTGAGCTAAACTTGTCCTGTAGTCTCCGTTTGGGGGAGTACGTCTCCGTTTACCAGGCAGAATTGCTTGGGCTGCTACATGCGTTGGATCACCTGCTGTAATATCGAGTACAGGGAAGAAAGGTTCTCATTGCACTTGTTGACAACCAATCGGTTATAAAAAGCATGAAGCAGGTGAACGTGTAACAGATGTTCCTTGGTTAACGAGGTAACATTGATATGGGTTAAAGGACACATTGGCACTGCTGGGAATGAAGCAGCAGATCAACTAGCAAAAAGGGGATCTGTTGAGAATTTCTGTGGACCAGAACCAGAGTATCACTGGGAAATGGCCTAATACGAGCAAAAGTCCTACAATGGCTGAACTCACTAAACCTGAAAAGGTAGAGGGAGGCTACAAAATGTAGACAGACTCGAATGGTGCTCAAAGAGCCCCTTGGCAGGAGAGCCAGCAAGGTTCTTAGATACAATAGAAGTACCTTAAGCTGGATAACTGCGTTAATAACAGGTCATGGAAACTTCAAGTATCATCTAGCCAAGATGAAAATAAAAGAAGATGATACTTGCAGACTATGCCTGGAAGACGCTGAGACGATAGCGCACATTGTGTGTGAATGTCCAGCACTGGCTAGCGTTAGACTTAGGACCACGGGCAGAAGCTTGTTAAATGTGGATGCCATGGGGAAACTTAGCCTTAGACAAATGCTAGCAATCACTAAAGACACCGTGATGAGAAAGAATGCCGATAATTCCCAGTCGACACTCTGAAATCACTAGAGTCTAGATTAAAGGCTGGTTGTAGCACGAGACTCAATGATAGTAAGATTGCCGCAGTTTATAGTAAGAAAGCAAGCAAGTTATATATAGTTATTGAGGACGGAGGGAGGTCGAAAAGGGACTCATTTAGTGGTCTGCTTCGTTATTCCCCCTACATTAATAATAATACTGTTGTTCCAAAAAGTTTTATTATTGATTCTATGAAAATATAACTATCACTCTGTATTAAGTTCACTTCTCGCCTGTAGCTCTCGAAGCAGACTACGGATTTTATGGGTCCCGATTTGTAACTTACGAGCTCCTTGCTTTCGTTGAGTCTCGTCTTACCACTAGACTGTAGTGATTTCTCTAGATTTACTCTAGACTGTAGTGATTTCAGACTGTCGACTGGTAACAGGCGATTCTCTGGACCCCAAAAATCTTACTTTGGTTCCCAAATCACAGATACGTGGTAGCACTATTATTGTATAAATCGAGTGTGCAGCCTTTAGCGGAATTTCCCTCGTACAGCCAGACTCATTGCAAGATTCTTTTTCTCTTTCCGTATCTTCATTTTATAGTGTTTATTTAACACAATAATTTCCGATCTGAAAAGCATTAAGAATTCAAGCTCTATACCTTTTTCAATATAATCTATGATTACAGTTGCTCCCTGATATATAAAAAACTCAAACATCCACAAAGATCTAAACATGCCATCAGCCAAAGCAGAAATAGCGAAACATGTAATAACGTACCAAAAGAAGCTTCAATCTCATACAAACCCTTTGACGCGTAACATACTAAATGAACCTGGTTACATTCAACTAAAAAGAAGAGATACCTTATTTTTTAGCCGTACATCAGAGGCATGACCCGCAAATGATTGCAACAACCGTGAAACAAACATTATTTTTGTGTAGCACCGGCTGAACTTTAAAAGTAATTTTTTTTTTAGACTTAAGATATGAGTAGTTAGACTTGATATGAGTAATTATAATTATTGTTAGTTCAAATATATTGAAGATACAATAAATAATAAATGAACACAAAAACAACACCGAAGAGAATATTGTTGCTGTGTCACGTAGTATTGAAGAAAATGAAGAAGAAATATCGATTAGTCATCGTGCTCAACTTGTTGGCAATTGTCCTTCGATTGCGTGAAACATTTTACGGAAGGATCTTAACTTAAGGCCTATAAAATACAGCTCGTGCAAGAATTGACTCTAAACTGGCAGCAGATGAGCATTTTTGTCAAATAATTTCGGGTTAAATAGCTACGTCAATAAGGAAAATTACCTCTTTTGTAGCGAAGACAGTCATTCGAACGAACGAAGTTCTCATGCAGCTAAAAAACAACATTTATATCCAAATTTCATTGGAACTGGTTCATCATTCCTAAACATCCCACAACATCCTCGGGATGTTCTTAAATGTTGTGACATGCTCTCAAATAGTCTGGATAAAATATGCATATATTTTCGGTTGCCTTTTTCTTTTCTCTTTTTGCGATTAAATATTAGTAGCGTAAAACGCAAAAACAAGAATATGAAATATACTGCGCTTTACAATTTGCCCAATCCGTGCGATGTACTGTGTACATAGTATAAGTCAGTTTTCGTTAAGAGCAGAAAAACCAAATTAAAAAAATATCTATGAGTTTCCTTAAATAGCCGCAGTTGAATATCTACAAAATTTATACTAAGACTAGCTGTACCCGCCACGTCGCACAGTGGTTCCATTTTGGGTTTTGCGTAGCTAAGATCTGTAACTTTCTTATTTATCATCAGATAGTTTAGAAATTTGGAGGGAACTGACTAAACATTCTAGTTATCTGCGAAAAATGAAGTCGATACTTAAATTAGTTTTAAAGTTATAAAAGTTATTTTTTTATATTTACTTCCAAGTAATACTTCGTTTGTTTTTACTTTACCATACGTAGTATAAGGTAAAGTATAGTAATCATGACAAAAATCGAGGTTGGGATTTCGACGGATTTATAAGTTTTGAGGTCTCCTAAATCCATTTTGACTATTTTCGCGATGATGTATCTTGTGTATGCCACTATTTTTGTAGAGTTTGTACAGGTCATACCGTTTGACATATCAAAATGAAATTTAGTATGTGCCTTTGGTATGTGGAGATGAAGAGCTGTATAGTTTTTGGGCATATTCGGAAGGGACCAAGGGGCAGTTTTCTTACCCCCAAATTTTGTAAACGCTCTACAGGTCATACCGTATGACATATCAAAATGAAATTCAGTATGTGCCTTTGCTTTATGGAGGTGAAGAGCTGTATAAATTTTGGCCATTATTGGGAAGGGCAAGGGGTAGTTTACCTCACACCCCAAACCGCAAATAATTAATTTTTGTGATTTGAATATACTTTGAATTTTTATTCTTTATGTAATATATCCATAAAAATATCTGTTTCCATTTTGTATGGTAAAGTAGACTGTAGGCAACTCCAGTTTTTTTTATAGAAACAAAAAAAGTATATCTGTGATCTATACTATAACAGATTCATAAACTTATGTACATTATATAACAACAATTTTGTTTGTTCAACATTTTCTATTTCAACATTTTAATCTTCGCAGTCGCCTTGAACACTATGCAAATATTCAGGATTTTCTTAGAGCATCATCATCCAGTGTTTGGACATATTTGCTATATTTATTCCTTAAGGATGATATATATGGATCTGAAGAGTACGATAGGTAGCATATCTCGAGCATTTTCTAGAGTGAAACCGTCCTGTTGCCTTGTACCATTTATTTCTTAATTCCTGTGCATCCTCTGAAAGAATGCCAATTTTGGGAATCATCCCAAAATCTTCTATAATCTTTTCAAACGTAATAAAATCTGGTTTAAAATAGGGCAGTAAATAATGAAAATGTTCATAAGAGAGTCAAAAGAATATTTTCTAGTTCTATAAATGAAAGTGTCAATGACAGCTTTTTAATCAGTATTTGAAAAGAGCCTGTGGTGTTAATACTATCAAACAGCATTTTTTAGAGACAATGATGTAATATTTAAATGATTTTTCTTAACTAGCGTGTAATTTCACATTAAGTTACTTTTTAAGTTTTACTTTTTATTTAAAAAGCAACAAAATAATTTTTTTTAATAATATTTTTTGAATTGTATCCTCTTTAAATAACTACTAAGTGTCTGAAAAATATGTACGTGTACATGTGTATATATAAGATCTTACCTAAGTATGCAAATACTTATTAATAAATATAAATTTCTATAAAAAATTGATGTTTATATCCACATACTTTTTTTAAAGTAATAGTGCGTTATATTGCAATGCTAAATACATATTCCAAAATATAGTTCTTAAAGTATTTTGTAAATATTTTTCAGGTTAGCAGGTATTAACAGCTAAAATTTTTGGGACGAATAATTAAATCATATAGCTATATACCTGTACTAATATCTTAGTGGAGGGGAGTGAAGGCAAAATTGTAGTTCCATCTTAATATCTTATTTCTTTAAATTTTAAGATGGATCGAATAATTGGTTGAATTTTTTTAAACAACTTTGATAAAAAATTAACACTGTTTTATTTGCAATAAAATCACCTTTTTAAAAATGTATAATACGTAAGTATGACTCTTAGGCCCATTATTATAACTTGCCTTTAGCTAAAGTTAGGATTTTGTTGGAGCGATAAGAGTTTTTCGTTATAATAATGAGGATAATGCTCATTGCTATAACTTGTCCTTATAGTACGTGATAGTTAAAAGTGGTTTTTAACTTACTTTTAATAACGAAAAACTATTTATCGCTCCAACAAAATCCGAACTTTAGCTAAAGGCAAGTTATAATAATGGGCCTTATGGACCTTTAAACCAGAAATTGTAATTTTTTTCACTGCTTTTTCTCCACTTTCTCTTGGAAAAGAGATATTTTTGCGGAAAAATAGTATCCTATATTGGTATCAGGATGCTAAGGTACCTCCTTACAAAATTTTTTGGAAATTCATTCAGTAGTTTTTACGTGACACGAACAGAAATGAAAAGCAGACAGACAGACGGAAATGAGTTACTATTTTATTATATGTATAGATATCGCTTAGAATGCCAAAAACCTAAGAAGAAACAAATGCAAGGCATTCAATCTAGTAGCCGAGCAACGACTATTAAAAAAAGGTTTGTTTTTTATTAAAAATGGTTTTACAAAGACGAAGTTATAATTGGGATTTTTTTTAGGAGTTTGTGGATCTTATGCCACAAAAAATGCAATTCAAACAAAACCAAAATTGGTAGGAAAGGAAACAAAAAAGTTCTGTGCAAAAAGACTTTAAATTTATTAATTCCATAAAAAAATATGACGAGCTAAGTCGACTTTAATTGTATACTGAAATCCAGAATTATTTATTTTAATTTAAATGCGAGAAACAGCTAGTAACAACCCAAGGCTTCTGTAATAAGAAATACCCCTAGATGTGAGAGCCCGCATCATGATTAAAGAAAAACTCCCTTTCTGATGAATAATTTTACATTTATTCCATATTGAGAAATGGATATATAGAAATTTGTTTGATAAAGATTTTATTTAATTTGAATTTGTCACATACAACAAAACTTATTTAAACATTAAAATTTAACACCATTTCCTAAATTTCTAATCTAATTTTATTGTTAAGCTAAACAATAACACATAACTCAAATTACCAATTAACAACTGGTAGCTCGTTGTATCGGTCTTGTATTTGTTTACGATTCTGGCATCATAAGAAGAACAACAATCGTTAAATATGTCATGTAAAATTAACATGAACAAAGTTTCTAATCTTTTAAACACAAGTTGTTAGATATTTTGAGTATCAATGTTTGTTGCTTAATGCCGAAACGTACAAGAAAATTGATGAAAATGTATGTGTTTTTTATGTGACATAGAAAAACATGTTTCGTGTTAGCCGTTCAATGCATAGAGCGACTAACTCCACATTTCAAAATATATTAAATTAGATATACACGAGCTTAGTGTAATCATTGCTATTTTACCTTTCTATGCTACTATAATAAAGAGGTAATCTATACATCTTTATCTATACTTATAATAAAACTGTAACCGGACCGTTTTTCAACATGGAATATTTTTTGAAAATTTTGTTGCCGGTGCAGAAAGTAATCGAAATGGAATACAAAACAGCAATTTTTGGAATTTTTATCTGTCAATCTATATGTCCGCATGTCTGAGTTAGTATCAAGTAAAAGCCACTGGATGAAATTAAAAAAAATTTTGTGAGAAGGTATTAGTAGTATCTCGGTTCAAATATAGAATACTTTTTCTCCATAAAAATATCTCATTTCCTAGAGAAAAGAAAAGTACGCAATTAATGAATGTACGCTTTAAAGGTACTGCAAACTTGACACCACTTTTTATTTTTGAAAGCGGGATATTTTGAACACTATAATTTTAGAATTTTATATATTTTAGAATTTTATATAAAGCATTTGTTGCTGAGTAATTACATTAATTAAACCTAACTGAAGCAATATAAGAGTCTTACAATTTGGCTTATTTTGGATTACTTTCAAAGTAAAATCGAACAATATATTGTCAGGACGTATATATATATATATATATATATATATATATATTATATATATATATATATATATATATGTATATATATATATATATATATATATATATATATATATATATATATATATATATATATATATATATATATGTATATATATATATATATATATATATATATATATATATATATATATATATATGTAAACCGTATATATATATATATGTAAACCGTCCGTAATTATGCACTTTACGATATTTATTTGCATTTGTACTATAAACAATTAAAAAAAAACACAGTGAACATAATTTTGCCGTATTTCTATACTTCCTGTTTTATAGAGTTAATCAGATTGTGCATTAAATAGTATGTTTTTTATGTAGTTCGATATTTGTAACACATGGTCTTACTCATAAGATAAATGTAAATGTAAAACACACTCTTTGGTGCAAAATAAAATATAATTTGAATATTTTTTTTACTCAAATCGAAAGTATGAGATATTTTAATTAAATAAACATTGCTTGTATTTAATCTTTGTTAAATAACAATCGTTATTAAACTTTACATAAAAAATATTCTTTACAAAAATACTTCAATAACCAAGTGTTTAAATAAAAAAATTGAGTACCCCCGTAGGCTAGTGAGTAGTGTTCTAGTCTTGGGTTCGATTCGCACAAAGACTCTGGGTGTTTCACTATAACGAGTAAAGGTCTTTGTCACTATGCAGAATAATTAAGTCAGAATATAGTTTGTAACATTCGTGTTCGAATAATAACTGGAATATTCCAGTTTTGTTTATCAATTTTCGTATTATACTTCAAAATATTATTTTGGGATGTATTTTCTAAAATTTATGTTAAAGCGAAAACTTTATTTTCACCTTCATAAACACAAAACTATCTAGACTAACTTTTTGTTAGCCCAAACATTATCAGGCATGTCACAAATTCCGTTCGGAATTGAAATGATTCCGTAGCTACCATTCCGATCGGAACGGTTTTAGCTGCTATAGATTCTGTTCAGTTTCATTAAAACGAAAAAAATACAAAACCACTTTTAATATGCCAACATAAGAATGAATGTAAAAAAAAATTACCCATGTTCCAGAGCTATATTTCGTTCGGAAGTGGAATTGATTCCGTATTTTGCTTCTATAGAAAACGTAAAACGAAATTTTTTTTCGGAATAAAACCACATCCAATTTGCTATGTGGAATTGATATTTTAAGCAATTTATAGCCATTTGAACTTTTCAGAACATCTTTTTATTAGTAATGGATATTATTCTGGACCATACCTTAAAACTCTACGAAGCACAGTGGTCAAAAATCCATAACTTTTTATAGAATTCGAATTTTTATACGCGGTTTTTCCTGTTTTGTAGATTAGACTTTGGTCTTTAATAAATCGACCGATAAAAAATGTTATGGAGAATTTTGTCAAAAAATGCCAAATTGCCGCACTGTAGTACATATTTTGAGGAGGACTTATGGTTATCGATTTCAAAGTTATATTACTCTATTGAAAGTAAATACTAGAGTACCTCGGGAGCCAAAATATTACTGGTCTATTTCAACATTATCATAGCAAACAGGATGGTCCAAAATGTACTTTCTCTGTATCTTGTTAAAATTTCCAGACAGTTCTGTGGGCATATCGGGTAAAAAACATAACTAATATTTAAAAGTATTTTTATTTAGCACATAATTATTTTTCGATATGATTTTGATATTTATTACTCTAGTATTGAGTCACATTTTGTTTTTATTGGCAGAACCCAACACCCAAGAAGACGATTTGATAAAAAGTTTGTGTCTTTAGATTTATATTAAGAAGGCCGAAATACTTCAAAAAGCAATGTTGCAAAGCTATTCAGAAAATAATTGATTTTACAAAACCTGTCTATTCATTAATTTGTGCAGAAAATATTGGACCTTGGGTCAGAAAAATTGTTCGGATAATGGAGTATAGGTGAGGGTTCCGACTACAAACTGGTGAAAGATATATTTCTTAAATTTTTATTATCTTTCAAAGCATCTATTTTTTGTTTTGTCACATTCGTTCTTATGTTTCAATATGTAATACATAAAAAGCGGTTTTGTATTTTTCCATTTACTAAAAAAAAATATTTATGTTGTTAAGTCAGAAAAAAACATAACAATAATGCCCAAAATATCTTTAATAACAGCAGTAACTTGATAAAATACGTCACCACAGAATTTTAATAAAATGATGTCCTGAATAATTTAAACGGCTAAAAAACGCTAAAAATATCAATTCCACATAGCAAATTGTAAGGGGTTTCATTCCGAAAATTTTTTCGTTTTACGTTTTCTAGAGAAGCAAAGTACGGAATCAGTTCCACTTCCGAACGGAATTTAGCTCTGTGACATGGCTGTATTTTTTACTTAAAAGTTAGAAAAGGTAACATTTAATTTTTTTAGTCGAACTATTCTCAACTCCAGGATTGAAAGAATATTTTTTATTTATTACAAATAAGATGATTAATTTTAAAGAAAAAATGTAGATACTAGCAGAATGTAGTTCATTTTCTGGATCACAACATTCTTCTTCAGTATTCTTTGCATTGGGTTAATGTCTAATTGTAAACATCATCTATTTAACCAACCAAACTCAGATAATAGAATATGTACGAGAAATTGTATTCCAATCATAAATTATTAGTTGGTGAGGACGAAGTTTTTTATTTAATATTTATAGAATAATAATGGATTGACGATTTTTGCTTCCAAAATGCCTACATTCTAACGATTTTCTGGCATAACTATTATTTTATTCAACATATGAAACAAATAATGTAATGGTACATTTATATTTGAGCGAAATCTAGTACTTATGAGATTTCGATCGAAATCTAGTTTGTTTTACTAGATTTCCCATACAAAATCAAAATATATGTACTTCTTCACTAGATTTTGATGAAATTTACTCAAAATGTAGTAGTACTTAATGATGCAACTGCGATTTTGCCCAAATTGTACAAAAAAATACTACGCTGTACAAAAAAAAATACATTTTATTTCAAAAACAAAAATTAAAATTTATAAAAAGCTACAACAGTTGTAAAGTAGCTCTGGTTTGGTATTTTCGCTTAAAGTCAATCAGGCCGTCCTTGTTGCTCGGCCTTCGAGTGTTATACGTCTCACTCGCGCTGGCTGATTGGCTTCCACGTATAGCTGTACTGTTGTACTGTATTGGAGGTTGCTTTAATCAGCCACGTTAAATGCTTTGGTTATAGTTTATAACCTATTCATTTTAATTAAATAAGTCGACATTGAAGGAGCATCATTTAAAAAAAATAAATTTTCACTGGAGGAGATCTATTAAACTCAACTTTTTCACTGGAGCAGAACCATTAAACTCAACTTTTTCACTGGAGGAGAACCATTAAACTCAAGTTTTTATCACTGAAGGAGCACCATTAAACTCTTATTAATTTTTACCTAGCAGAATTTTGAGTCTCACTTCCTATACGAAGGTATAGGTCGCGCTGGAGATTTTGGAGGAAGCTAAGGCAATCACATCCTAGCGCTTTGGCCTAGTACCTTTGCCATTTACCAATTTTTTGGAGAGAAACCAAAAAAAAAAGAAAAAAGCTACAAAATTGTGATAGAATAATAAGAAAAATGGCAATTATAAATAAAATTAAAAATATAAATGAAGTCCTAACTAAAACAAAAGGTAAATCAATGAAATCTTGATATCAAAATCTTACTTGTGTCAAAAAATGCAGTGTAAACGATTTTGAATAAGATTTCAGTTCAAATCTACTAGATTTCGCTGTAGTGTAAATGCACTATAATAGTAAAAACTGATTTCAATTGTTTTTCAAGATTACATTCATTTACTTCGTGACAAACAGGGTTGATAATTTTGGTACGACTGTACCGCATTAAATGAATGAATTTTTAGACAAGTCAAAAATCGAAGAACACAAATGTGACTAACCTTTTCAGTTGTCTACAACAAACTACTAATCCAAATTAGAAGATAATGCCAACATATGACCAATAGCTAAAGTACACGATTACATTTTTCTCGAAATCAGTTGCATGAAAACGGTTTTGTGTTGGCAAGAGGTGTAGAGAGGCAAAGAAAATCAAGAAAGTTCAAAAGAGAATTTTCATAAAACGATTTCATGGCGTAAGTTACGTATGTATAACACATGTATACCACCTAGCGATGCCAACTTCGATCTTTTCGCGATATTTTTATATCTTTTTGACTATCTCTGACGCGAAAATTTGACATAGCTCTTTTCATTCCCCGTCCACATTATACCATGTTTCGACGACAAAAATATGCCTTGGACAAAACGAAGCACTTGCTTCGCTCTCTGAATCATGATTGGGAATTATACGTTTCCACGACGCACAGTGGTCAATTTCGCGAGATAGCGGTCAAAACTCTATAACTTTTGATTTATTTTTGGTATTTTTTACGCAAATTGTTTTGTTCAATAGGAGGGACTTTGAGCTTCAATTTGCGTGTTCAAACGTAAAAATCGACTGATAGGAACGTAAGTAATGTGGAGTTAAAAATGCATTTTAATTTTTTGTTGAGTTTCCATGTAAAAGTTGACTATTTTGACATTTTAAATAGGTATTTTTTTATAATTTCTTATTTTCTTCAATCGTATTTTACAACCAATACTTATTTATTATTCCTAAACTAATTTTGGTCAGAAAACGCCAACATTTGGCCCCTGATATTTATTTAGTCTCAATATTCACAGGGGCCAAAGCTTGGTTTTTTTGGAAGAAAGCTAATTCTTGTGAGGATTAAACTGAAAAATAACACTGAAATTCCCAACAATATCAATACCATTTAGATATATTATATACAAAACACAACATCGATAACATTTTAAGTAAAATTTTACTATTGATTTAAAGTGCACATATATTTTATTTAAATGTATTAATAAAAATTAGAAACAAATTATAATCTTTAAACTAGTATTAACTAAACAATATTAGTAAAAATTTCTTCCAAATAGCTTTGATTTTTATTTTGCAGTAGTTGTTTAGCTTCATCTAACTCTAATGAGGTTGATTTCCATTTTTAAGAATATTTAAGAATATGCTCCATAAAACGAATTCTAGCATGAAGAGGTGACATTCCAAATTCATATGCTTCATTAAAACTATCATCTTGCGTTGGTGGTTGGCTCAATTGACTTGATGTTTTTTGGCATATGGTGCAGCTTGACGAAGACTTTGTTTCGGTTAAAGCTTGTGCATTTTTTCCATCGATCATTGTGACATTTTAAAGTTAACTTCGATGCATTGGTCATTAAATTCAAATATCACTGGTTGAAGTTCTTTAATTTCATCTCTTATTTTGCCAACTTCTTCAGTTATGACATCTTTAGTTTCTTTTTTGTAAGCAAACTTTATTGGTCTACAAAATTTTGTTGACGAGGGAATTTCATTCTTCCATACATCTATCTCTGCAGCTCTACTAGTTGACGGATCTGAACCAATATAAGTTTTTGTTAAACGTAATGGAACGAAAGAAATCATGAATAAATTGGCATCTGTTGAATTTTCCGCATTACATTGTTTGTATTGTTTCTGGCCAGAGGACCCATCACATCCCCATTTAGAAATTAAAGTCATGCTGCAATTTGTAAACTTCTTTAAATAGTCTGCATAAAAAGTCTTTAATAATCGTTCTGCAGTGTGTTCAAGAAGATCCTGCAATTTTATTTCTGCTGAACTTGAAGTTAAACTAATAGCAGTTGGCGAAGGTAAGCAATCTTTTTTGGCAGAAACTATATCTCGATATGATGGAAAAATTCCACAATTTTTTTCATTGTTTCGCTTCCGCAATTCTGTATATTGGTTTTTAGTCATTTTCAAATCCAAAAATAGTGCAAATACTTCTTCTGGAGTAAATTTATTTTCTTCAGTTGGTGTCGGCATACTTTCTAAAATCCTTTTTGTGCGTCTGGGGCTTGCTTCCACTATTTTTTTAATGATAGCAATTTTACTCTTTTTAGTTTTCGATGGTTGAATTTGATGCAGAAATGAATCATTTATGATGCTACAAGAAACTTCTTCATTGATATGTTTAAGCTTGCGTCTTCGTGATCTTTCACTACAATTATCAATTGGCTTTGCTGTTTGACCACCTTTTCCAGTTTCCGTGGTAGTTACTGATGGCTTTTTAAAAATAAGTTTATTTCTTAGCCATTCTTGGTTGCGTGAGTAAAACAATTTCTTGTTTCTGGAACATTGATTGTACCGGTTTCTTAAAGTATTTAAAAAGTTTTTTATTTTTAAGTTATAAATTTTAATTTCTTGTTTGTCGCATATTTTGAAGAATGGATTATTCATTATATGTAAAATAATGTCGTTTTCATCTTTCCGTTCAAAATATATATCAGATAGAACACTATAACTGAATTTAGCCATTAATATACTATTGCTCGAAGTTTCATCATGATCTTTTTTACCTCTTTGAAACATAATATAACAGGTACTTGGTTTTACCAGTTATTTCCATTGGTTTTAAATTTATTTGCAATTTTCAGGTATTTAAGTTATGTAATATTAGATGGCAATAAAATCATTTTTTACCTTTTCCAAATGAATTGCCAGATACCACATAATTTTAGAGTTCTATTGTCATTTTTGTCAAAATGTTGATACACCCTTCTATGTGGACTAGGTCCAAATATGGGCCAACTTCTCCTAATTTCAACAGAATTATTTTTTGGGTCAATAAGAACTCTTGTACAAAATTTCATCAAAATATATGCATAATAGCCACTTTCACATACAAATAACTTCTCAAAAAATATGACGTGCATTTGTACCGAATATCATACCTTGGGTCAGAAAAATTGCTGTAGCTCAAAAAGTGCAGTCCCGATGCATAAACATGTATATATAGGAATGTAGGGGAGAGTTAGGACTACAAAATAGTAAATTTGTGTTTTGACTCAGCTTGACTCACAGGAGTTGTGCTCTATTAAGTAGGAAATTTCCGAGAAATTTGACCTTTTTTAAAAAAAATATTTAAATTGTTCTGAAAACAGTAGAGCTTCAATTTTTACCAGTAATAGGAAATAAGTTAAGTTACAACACAAAATTTATTTCGTCCAAAAGACTTGAAAAACAAAAAAGTTATGATTATTTAAACTTTAAAAATTAAATAAAAATATCATAAATTTACTAAATTCTGAAAAAGCCCAATTTGGAGCACCCTGTTCTCAGTGAAATAGTTGAAATAGAGTTAACATTTTTTGGCTCCCGAGGTTTACTACTGTCTACTTTTATATGAGTCTAATAACTTTAAAATCGGAGAACAAAAACCAAAAGGAGTTTTGGCCGCTATCTCAAAATATTGACCACAGTGCGACGCATACGTGCTTAGTTTTGTTTGGATTTTAAAATTTATTGCACGATTTTGTTTTTTACCACTTGATATACTGCTGTTTTTGTATTATTTATCAATTTTAGGTTGTGTTTTAATTATCTCCTTATTTATTTATATTTAAACATCACTTTTAATTTAATTTTTTTCTTTGTTTACTTTTTTATGTAAAAAAGAGAGCTAGTTCAGATAAACTTGCGATAAAAATTAGAGAACATAGAAATTATTCATGCTTCGCAAGTAGATTCAAACTGAATCATCTCAAAACAAAGTGCTTCGCTCTCAAAATTTTGTATGGCGAACAGCGTTGTCAACTTTGAAATTTCAAAACGCACCAAAGTGGAGAAAAAAACGCACAATTTAAGAGAAAACGCACCAAGTTTTACTATTTCTTTTTTATTTAAAATCTTGAATGAATTAATATACCAAAAAAAGTATATTTTTGTTTGTATTTAAGAAATGGTTTATGGAAGTTAAGGGATTTCTGTTAAAGTATCCTAAAAAAATTTGTTAAGGCGCTCAACCGCGCCGTGAAATAATTTTTACACAATTTTAAATTTTAAAATACAAATTTATTTAACACTAATTTAATTTAAAAACAATAATTCAGAAAGATTAATTTGCATAACCGGTTTTCACGAACACGTAGCCAAGACTGCCTTTTTTTCATTGCCAACTTCTCCCATCATACCTATCGTTGCACCAACACGCGCGAGCTAACAGACGCTGATCCAGCAATTTAACTTTCCCATGCTTTTTATGCTGATATGCAATTTTGCCGTATCAAACCATTGAACCTGTGTGTTATGCATTCGACTGCGCGTGCATTAACACATTGCTGATCAAGCATTTTTTGGTTGGATAGAGTCGTCGCCAATGTCTATAACTCCTCCCTCCTTAAATATCTGCGTCCCGCAGATCCTTGTGCTTTACGCTGTCGGACACTTCTAGAACTTTTGGAAGATTCAGTTTTTTCGTTTGCTGATACCAAATCCATCCAAGGCAAGCTATCAGAGCGCCAATGATGCCCACGTTTATTCCCATAGAACCAATTAGTTTCACATCTAGTTGGTCTAACCGATTAATGTTTCTCAGGCTTACTTCATGAACATATTTGATGTCTAATAGCAGGTCATCATGTGTTATATTAGCAAGTACAGGAGGTAGGGCTTGCGTTTTTATAAGAGAGCTGCTCGAATATGTGCGGTTTTTAATTATTATGGACTCGTTTGCCAACTGTAACAGGTAAGTACCATTTAGGTATTCTGTTCTTCCATTCCATTCAAATACACCGTCGAAGTTAGAAACATAGACTACGTCATCGTGTAATAATTCAATAATTTCTGCCTGAGTGTGTCTATATTTACACTTAGCGGTTCCGCCCTTTAAAATTCGGTTAAGACAATCCTCCTGTTGTAACTTGTCCACAGCTGATCCCTCACAGATCGTAGAATTATTCATTGAAAAACAGTCGCCTTTGATGCCATAAGTTTCAGCTTCGTTAACAAGCATCATTCTGTACGGCAAATCCACTTGTTTGCCTTCTCTGATAGTAGCCCTAGTTAAGAGGGTGTTGTAAACGCTCCTGCCAAGTTTTGGCATTGAAAGAATGTACAAGAGGAATGTGCCATTTGTGTAAACTGACGGCTTTCCGTACTCCACGGCTTCTATTGCATTATTGTAGGGTAGTGTTTCTATTTCATCTACAATCCTGTTCATTTCGGATTGGTCAAGCAAGTTTGTATTGACGATTCCACTCTTGGCCAATTGGCAAGCTCGTACAATTTCATTGATCTCATCCTTCAAAATTATTATTTCGTTGATAGTAGTTTGTTCAATAAAATTATAGTCCCTACCGCTTGTTAGGTTGTTCAATCTGGTAATTAGCTCATTAATTTTCTGCACGGATTGATTAGTTGAGTGCTGAACCCTTTCATTTATTTTATATTGTTCATTGTTGTTTCTGACGATATCGTCCTGACTTTTGAGTATTGCATTCCAATCCGCGGCATCTGGATTCCCAGCTATCCATTTCCATGCAGACCCAATCCAATCGATTGATCGAGGTGCTCTCTTGTTTTTGTATGTCAGCTCCTCGATACGTTGTTGCATTTGCGCCGTGTGGTGCAAGATAAACTCTCTATTTTTGCTTGGTGGAATATGTTGCTCGATAAGGGATGAAATGTCAGCCATGGCGTCGGTGTATCTGCTCAAGTCGATGACGTGTATTAATTTGAAGCTTCCGTCGATTAGCCACCCATTTCCTACTTTTAATGATACCAGGGGTGTCTTATATTGATAGATTTGTACACTCTTCGTATACGCAAGCAGATTAAAAGCAATAAGACCAATGAGTCCAAAAACCATGGTTGGAATTTCTGAAAAGAGTGTATGCATGATGCAGAAAATATGGGATGATATAGTATGTGAACGTATGGATGTGACGTGAAATGTCTTTAAGTAAGATTATGTGAAATTGAGGAAATGAAATTATACTATTTTTGTAAGTTAATTTTAAATGATCTTATTTAAATACCCTTCCCCCTTTTTTTTTTTTTTTTTTTTTTTTTAAAAAAATTTTCTTTTTTTCTTTTCGTACTGTGTATAATATATAATATAGCTTGTGCATTGTAGATAAAAAATTTTTATAATAGCACTTTTAATTCATTATTATTATTACTATTATTAGATTATTTTGTTTTATAGTTATTTTTCTGCATCGTTGGGTTTGTTAGCAGTCTAATAGATTGACATTGCAATAACGCTCCGCCACTGTGTCTATAAGCCGTAACACAATTTGTCAAGAAGCGGTATTGACCCATCATCCAAAGACAACTTCGGCCCAATGCGATGTTCTCTATATTGAATTATTAGTTTTGTATTTTATACCCCGTTTTACTGCGGCGAAAAAAGATCATTATTGTGAATTATTTCCTATACATTCCTTTTTCTTCCTTGGACTTAGTCCAATTAAATTTTTTATGTGCTCTTTGTGAATTTTCCTTCCATTTCTTGTCAGCACTGTTACTTTATTATCTTTCTCAACAATTTCCTTTCTGTATAGCGCTTTATTCTTTCCCTTAATCGTTTTTATCGCCACGTAAATTCTGTCACCTTTCCTGTACTTTTTCGGGCTTTGTCTTTTCTTATTCATTCGCGCATTACGGAGCGCCGTATTTCTTCTCAGCAAATGTCTAAGGTCGCGATTTACCTTGCCTTGTACTACTAATAGCCTCTCGTAGTTTGTTCCCTTAATTCTGTTAAAAAATAAATCCCTAGGTCGTTTCTTCGTCACGGAGTGTATGGTATTGTTATATCTATCGACACATATTTCAATAAGCTCTTTAACTGAAAGATCTGGAAAGTCAGTTCTCAGGCACCTAAATATCTCGATTATTGTTGAGTGTAGCCTTTCCACCTGACCATTCACTTCGCTCCTTTGAGCGGGCGTGAGATACAATTTGATTCCTAGCGATTTTATAAAGGTTTCAACTAGAGGACTTAGAAAGCTGCGCTCATTGTCAGTCACGAGGATTTTGGGGACGGTAAAATAATGTAAGACTTTAATTATTTTTTTCCTTACTTGAACTAGAGATCTATCCTGTATGCTAAAGAACTTCGCGAACTTAGTAAACTTGTCAATACAAGTTATAAACTTCTGCCCCTGTATTTCCATGATGTCCATGTGAAGAATTTCACATGGATATTTGGGGTCAGGAGTTTTTTGGTGATGTATCCGTGGTGGTTTCCTATCGTATTTGCACACGTTGCATATGTCACAACTGGCAACGTATCTCCTAATACTAGCGTTCATATGCGGGAAGTAAAATTGTTCCAAAATTTGCTCCTTGTTTTCCCGACAATTGCGGTGTGCCCTTTTATGTTCCGCTTCGATAATCTCGAATTGACGCAACTTTGAGGTAACGTCTGAAACCATCTTTTGCGTAATTCTTATTTTATACCTAGAGAAGTGATCAATATAAATTTCCTTCAAAGCTCCCAATAGGTTTTCTGGTATTTTAATACCATTTACAACATTGGGATGCAATTTTTCTTTCAGTAACGAAATCAATGTTTCCTCAGACCAACTTCCTGCGGATACAAAGTGTCTTGCATAGCCGCGATGTGGTTCCTCGAACACCGTCATATTCATACCAATTTTTATTATGATCTGATTTTTAAAGACATTTATAGGAGCCTCAACATGCGGGATCAAATCAGAAGAGTCCTGATCAGCGCTGTGAACTGTCGATGCAGATGAGAGTTCGTCACCACCTTCTGAGGCGGTTAGAGTACCATCAAGATCTATTGCCCTACCTTCGCTTGCAGTATCAGTCGAAGAGTGATACAAGTGACTTGGTATGGTCTTCAATCTTGAAAGAGCATCAGCCACGTAGTTTGATTTACCTGGTTTATAAATCAACTCGTGGTTATACTCTTCAATACGCGCTTTCCATCTTTTCAATTTAGCGTTGTAGTTCCTATTGCCCAACGCAAATGTAAGTGGTTGATGATCCGTGTAAATGTTTATTTTTCTAGCTCCGTAAAGGTAATTTCTTAAGTTATCTAAGGCCCATACAATGGCCAACATTTCTTTCTCGTTTGTCGCGTAGTTCTCTTCTGTTTTGTTGAGCGAACGAGAAATGTAGGCTATGGGCTTGTCTTTGCCAATCTCTCCTTGTGACAAAACAGCACCCAACGCAGTGTTCGATGCATCTGTCGTTAGGTTGAATGGTTTTCCGAAATCGGGAAAAGACAAGACTTCGGCCGATGTCAGCAATGATTTTAATGCATTGAATGCCTCAAGAGACTCCTGATTCAAATCGATTGGTATTTTTCTCGACTGACTAGCCCTAATTTGAGCATGTTCCCCTCTAGTTAAGTTTGTAAGTGCCTTAGCCACTTTTGCGTAGTCACGGATAAACCTCCTATAATAGGAAGTCATGCCAAGGAAGCTTTTCAATTCTTTCAAATTTGTAGGTGGTAATAAATCTTCAATAGATTTGACTTTGGCGAGGTCCGGTCTGATACCATCTGACCCGACAATGTATCCGAGAAATTCCACACTCGTTTTCATAAAATGTGTTTTCTCAAGATTTACTTTCAAATTAGCCTCATAAAGTTTGGCAAATATGGTGTCTATATTTCTCATATGATCTTCCACATTTTTCCCGATGACTATAATGTCGTCGATATACACATAACAAATCTTCCCTATGTATTCGCGAAGGACATCATCGATCATCCTCTGGAATATAGCTGGAGCATTTTTCAACCCAAAGGGCAGTCTCAAGTACTCGAACTTTCCATTGGCTGTTGAAAAAGCCGTCTTGGGGATATCCTTGGGACTCATGGCAATTTGGTGAAAGCCTGACGTGAGGTCTATTGTCGTGAAATACTTGGCGTTTCCTAAGCTAGCCAAAGTGGAAGATATATCTGGGATAGGATAGGTGTCCGAAATGGTCACCGAGTTGAGACGCTTAAAATCCACTACCATTCTATACTGTTTTTCGCCATTTGGCTTTGGCTTCTTAGGCACAACCCAAATTGGGGAGTTGTACAGGCTTTTTGAAGGTCTTATGACACCTTCTGAGAGTAATTCTTTAATCTGTCTCTCAACCTCCTCCCTCATACAAACTGGGTATGGGTAACTTTTGGTATATATAGGCTCATTTGTGCTAGTCCGAATTTCCGCTAGCACATTAGTAGAAGCAAGCTCGCTACCATCTAGAGGCCCAAAAAGGATACTAAATTTATTGATAAGATTTTCTATTTTCTTTCTAATTTCGGGTAAACACTCCTCATTCAATATATAATTTGATTCCACCGCAAATTTTTCTTTTAAAGGAATTTGGATACTTTTTCCTAATATTAAAACGTTTTCTTTCCTATCGACCACAGCTTCTAGATCTTTAAGGGTGTCGTCTCCGATTATTCCATCAAATGTTCCTAACTTCGGTAAAATGTAAAATTTTATTTTCTTATCTATCCCTACATGCTTAAAAAATGGTCCTGTAACCACACGTTTTATGTTTACGTCACCCCCCACTGATTTGACTAGTATTGGTTTATTTAATGGAACGCTTCCGAGGGATAAACGTTCACTGCAAAAGTTTTTATTAGAGCCAGTATCAATTAGAAAACATAAAACTTCACCAGATTCGGATGAATATTCTATATAGGGGAGGCTTGAAGGCCTTTTCCCATAAAATTTATTTCTTCTTCGCTACTTTCAGGCTGATAATCCTGCTGGTAATTTTCCTCAGCCGTGTGGGATTCGTCTGAAAAGGTTTCTATATTGTAAATTCTTGGTCGTTTGCCCACTAAGTGCTGCTCTGAGCTACGTGGTTTTTCTTCCGTTCCTGGATGGTTCATGTAGTTAATCCGACGGGATTGTACGGAAGTATCTATGTCCATGGGCTCATGTTTGATTGCCGGATATCGCGGGTGCAATGCTGGCTTATTCCGGGAACTGTGTACGTTTCCGCGTGAATTAAAGGGGTTATTGTGGTTATTATACCCCTGTTGCCAATTCCTTGCACTGGAGTATTGAGGTTGCCAGCCAGACCGCATCGGAAATGGTTTTAGATGTCTTGGTGGCATATTTCTATAACCAGGATTCGCAGAAGTTTGTTCTTGTGTTTTATTCCCGACTTTCGTATAGAGGATATTATTCCTCATTGTCAAATTTTGTAACTCAAGGCAAGCCGAATATGCCTCCGGAAGCGTTCTTGGGCGTTGTATGATTATCATTTTGGAAAGGTCTGGTTTTAAGCCGCGTATGAATATATCAAGTGATCTATTACGATAAGTTTCGATCAAAGCCTTAATGGTTTCTTCACTATGAGATTCAGTTTTAATTTTGTTAATTATTAAGGACAGCTGGTGATTAATCGTAGAGTAGAATTCATCGACAGATGACGAGCCTTGGCCCAACTGGTTGAGTTGGTGCTCCAATGTCTGAATATCGCGTTTATCGGCATAATGAAGTGAAAGAATCCTTTTCACCTCAGCCCAATCGCTCTCGAAAACATTATACGACACTAATGCTGTATCAGCGGCCCCGATGATCTTTTGTCGAACACTCTGTATGATAGCACGGTATATTGGTTTGTCTCTTACTATCTCAAAATCATTCAAAATTGCCTCTACCGAATGAATCCAGGAAATATACTGTGTGGGATTCCCATCGAAGGATCTTAATTCCTTAACACTATCAGGAAGGCGGCTAATATTTTTCAAGTCGTCCTCGTTCTGAGGTCTTTGCAGAGGCCTTTCTTCGGCGGCTCCTGCACTACCTGAAATACTTGGCAATGATTCTAGCGCATCTAACCTATTCAAAACCTGCCCTAACGCGTTATTCGCTAGACTGGACTCGATTTTGCCAATTCTAGTTTCGACCGATTTTATTTGGTCCATAAAACGGTTAATAGCACCGGTCAAAACAGTAACAGTACTTTTTAAATCTTCCATTTTAACGCTGACAAGAAAATAATAAAAAAAGGAAAACTCACTCACCTGAAATATTTATTCTGGATTTTTTATTTAGCTGATCCTTGTTCGTTGCACTGGGGTCACTTTATTATAGGCTAAAAACAGGTTTTTTGTTTTATTTTTTTTTTTCTTTTCATATATCTATATAATATTTTTTAATTTCGTACAATTTTTGCTTTTTGGTATTTCTTTTGGTATTTTACAATTTTTACACAGCTTTTTCCTTTACAATATTTTGATTTTATTTAATTTTCACCTTTGTACGGCCTTTATATATTTTTATATTTTATTTTTATATTTTCTTTTTTTTATATATTGCGTACAATTTTTGCTTTTGATATTTCTCTTTTTTTCAATTTTTACACAGCTTTTTCTTTTACATTACAATTTTTTATTTTATATATATTCTTTTCTTTTATTTTTATGAGCCTTGGCTTCGGTAGACGCGACGCGATCTAACTGAAATCCCTTTGTCCTCGCGGAAGTTCCGTGGTTATCCTTTTTGGAAATCCACTTTTATACTCGTGGGCACCTACTGGGGCACGGTTTACTCCACTTTCGCTCCGATAACCTTTTGTGATATTAAGTTAGGATCACCAGGAGTATCGGGTTGGCAAAGGAGGACTGCTTTAATAATTGATCCTTTGGGTTAAATTATTTAATTATAGTTCTGGAGTGCTCCTTAGAGATCGCAGAAATAATTTTAATATTTATTAGTTAATTCTGGAGGGTCCCTTAGGATTCGCAGAATATATTTTGTTTTTTATTTCAAGGAGCCCGCAAATGTTATTTTTTTTTTTTGCGGGTCCCTGCTCGGGCGCCAGTTAAGGGATTTCTGTTAAAGTATCCTAAAAAAATTTGTTAAGGCGCTCAACCGCGCCGTGAAATAATTTTTACACAATTTTAAATTTTAAAATACAAATTTATTTAACACTAATTTAATTTAAAAACAATAATTCAGAAAGATTAATTTGCATAACCGGTTTTCACGAACACGTAGCCAAGACTGCCTTTTTTTCATTGCCAACTTCTCCCATCATACCTATCGTTGCACCAACACGCGCGAGCTAACAGACGCTGATCCAGCAATTTAACTTTCCCATGCTTTTTATGCTGATATGCAATTTTGCCGTATCAAACCATTGAACCTGTGTGTTATGCATTCGACTGCGCGTGCATTAACACATTGCTGATCAAGCATTTTTTGGTTGGATAGAGTCGTCGCCAATGTCTATAACTTGGAACACCAACAAAATATTATGGAATTTTGTTGTTGGATTAAAAAAAAATTTTCATCAAACACTGTACTCCGCTTATATATGTATGTACATACATATATCCTTCCTTTTTTAATTTCAAAATTATTTTCGTTATTTAATTTTATGACATTTGTAAATTAAACAGATGATGAGAATTTTCACCCGTGCAATCACCTCTTTATATTCGCCTTGGCTGCTTCTTTTAAAAGTTTGCATGTATATTGCCTAAGCATAATAAGTAGACTCTTGAAATATTCACAGAAGGTGTATAATTGTGGCCACTATAGCAAAGTGAGGTGTTATTTGCCTTTATGTCTTTATTTCTTGAGCTATAGGTGGCAACCACTTAAAATTTGCAGACAGTAATTTAAACTGTGTTCGCGTTATAAGCAAGTTTAAAATATTAAACCTAAAAATTAAAGGGTGTTCCGACAATTACATATTTTTCACGTATAGTGACTTATTTTTTTATACGTAATATGTAGACTCTTGAATTGTTTACAGTAGATGTTGTACTTCGGCCGCTGTAACAATTACTAAAAGGTGTTCCATTAGTGACATGTTTTTCACGTAAATTACCTTATTTTTTGTACCACAATAGGTAGGCTGATATTTTTATAGAAAGTATATTACCATGGCCGTTATAACAACAATTCCTAAAATTTAAAGGGTGTTCCAATAGCGATGCATTCTTCGCGAATATGACGTTGATTTTAAAAATAAATGAAAAAATTAACAACTTGAATTTTTAAAGGCGTACTAAATATAGTACGGAACCCTACGTTTGTGAGTTTAACTCGCATTTGACTGATTTTTTTTTTTTTTTTATTGGTGATGCTTCACGGAACTAGACTTGTTCCGAATTATGTGCTGTATTGTGCGTTATTACCCAAAAAATAATTAATGTGATTGGTATGATTATTATTATTATTATGATTGAGGAACAAATCTAGTTTAGGGACACATCATAAAAATTAAAAAAAAGTAGCCTATTGTGCTAAAATTTAATTTTAAGCAAAAAATGTAAAGTGAAAATATTTGGGGCGACTCTTAGTTTCAGAGTTAAGGACCCCCAAAATGTCTATGTAAAGTATGGCATATCTCGAATATATTTCATCGGAATAGGTTTATATGCATATCATTGGAAAGGTAATTAAAAGTACTATCTAATTAAATTAAATTAACGAAAAAATTTGGAGTGAGCAAAAAAAACATTTTTTTAATTTAAAAAAAAATTAAATTTTACACATCTTTACATACATTTTTTGCTTAAAATGAAATTTTACACACAATAGGCTACTTTTTAATTTTTATGGTAAGTCCGTAAACTTAATTTAAGCCATGATGGATATGAATACATGAAATTCATGTAGTAGGTTTTGAAAAAAATTGCAAGTCTCAATTGCGTTGGAAACTGTAAAGCAGATTTTTAGATTGCCTTTTTGGGGATAATCAATTGCATATTAATTTTCTTGCGCAGGGTTAGCTGTTGATTTTTTGGTAATGTACATATGACTTATTTTTGGTTTTGGATAATTTGGGAAAAATTTGCTTTTTGGTTTCAATTGTATTGGCATTTTATTTTATTACTTTCCAATTCATAACTTTTCATTTCATGTTTAATTAGAATATCTTAAAAAATAATTAAAAATATGTTATATAAAGTATTCAATAAAAATCCATAAATTGCAAAACTTTTTATTTATTATTAATTGACCATTGATTGTATTTAGTGGTATTTAGTACACTGGAAAATTACATGAATGTTTGATATTGTACAAAATAACGTATTTTACTGTCAAATATTCGTATAATTTTCATGTAGTTTGAACACTTAAAGTTGACTTTAATTGTATACAATGTAATTAGTTGTTTCCATTTTTTATTTTAGACGTGCCGAATGGCTTCGCATTTTAAATGTTAAGTCTTCGGTGAAACGATTATATGCATGCAGTCGTCATTTTTCGGAGGTGTATCTCTTTGGGGGCAAAACCTCAAAATTTGCAGTGCCAAAAAATTAAAGTACTGAAGTAAATGCAAATGCAAATTATGATAGGAATTCGAAATCAAGCTCAATGAACGCAACTCAGCTTCCAATTTTTAAAAGCGCGCAGGAGACGCAATTAAAAGTGTCAGGGAATTTAGAAAGTAATATTCAGGAAGTAATAGAAATAGGAAGGGAAAGTTTGAACAAAACAGGAACTGATAGCTTAAGGAGGGACGGACAATGGATGTTAGTGACTTAGAGACTGAAAATAATGACATGTCTATGAATAGTTTGTCAAGTTCAAATAAAAACTATTCTTCAAAATTTCGAACTTTAAAAACTGATCTAGACCATTATAGGACACAATATTTGAAACAAAAAGGTATAAAGTCAAAATTAAGGGCAGAAAATTTAAAGTTAAATAATCAATTACAAAAGTCTAAGGAGAAAATTAAAATATTGGAAACTGAGTTGAAAAAAAAGAATGATATGTCTTCTAAAGTATCTAAATCTTTATCAATTTGCATAGAAAATAGTTTAAAAAGTCATTCTCGGGATCCTAAAAAACGAAGGTACAATATTGGTTTAAAATTAATAGCACTTGCAGTATATTTTCTCTCTCCTATGGTTTACCGGTACTTAATTAAAGTGTTAGACTGGCCAGATATCAGAACTTAACAACGTTTTGTAAAGGATTGGCCCAAAACTCCGGGTAACGTAACCGGAACATTTGAAGCTTTAAAAGTGCGGGCGCGTGAATTTAGTGAGAAAGAGAAATTTGTAAGTGTTTCATGTGACGAAATGTCTCTTAAAACTTATCTCGATTATGACAGGTTCAAAGACAGAATTATAGGCCTACAGGATTTCGGGGACGAAAATCGTTCACGAAATTTAGCGACTAGCGCTATGGTTATTATGGCAAGTGGCATAGGAGGCAAAGGCTGGTTGCAAGCAATATCTTACTTCTTTGTTCAGGGTAGTTGCAAAGGCTATGTAATGAAAAGATATATTTATGAGGCAATAACCAAACTGCAAAATATAGGCTTAAAACCTTGCCAATTCGTTTGCGGCCAAGGAGCCAATTTTGTTAGTTCTTCGAAGATTATTGAAGTTAGTCAACAAAGACCATACTTTGAGGTAAATAATAAAAGGATTTACTTCATGCACGACACTCCTCATCTTTTGAAAAGTGCTAGAAATTGTCTGCTTAATATAGATCATAAAGTTTATTTAGATAATAAACTTGTATCCTGGAGAGATATCATGCATTTCTTTAAGATAGATTCCAATTCCGTAAAATGTGCTCCTAAGCTAAGAACGGAGCACATTAATCCAAATAATTTTCAACGTGTGAAAGTTAGCTTAGCAGCCCAAGTCTTAAGTCGCACTGTATCTTTAGGTATGCGAACGTTGCACGCTTCAGGGAAATTAAATTCTTCTAAATCCTCAACATTCCTTAATACTGCAGAGTATGCAGAGTTTTTTAATAATCTTTTTGACCTTTTCAACACTCGCGCAGAATTTTCTGCTTTCACTTGTTCTGTAGAACAATTAGAACTTCTAAGCCAAGCCTCAAAAAAACTTAAAAGTATTAAAATAATTGATGAAAAGGGAAATGACATAACCAATACCTTCAAGTTTATTTCAGGTTGGATTCTAAATATTTCGGCTTTAAAAAGTCTTTGGCCTCAACTTAATTCAGAAGGTTTTGAGAGACTCAAGACGCGTAGTTTGACCCAGGACCATTTAGAGCATTTTTTTGGACAGATTCGAAAAGGTTCTGGTAATTCTGTACGTATAACAGCAAGAAATTTTTCAGCCTCTTTTCAAAAGCTTTGGGGTTCTCGTTACGTTAATTTTGTTGTGAATGGCAATTGTGAAGAAGTATCCCCTAAGATCAAATTTTAGATTTTTCTATAGTTGACGCTGCTTACAGTGCCGACATAGAAAATACCCAATGGGATAATTTTCATTCTCTACCAAATCCTGTCCGCAGAATAAGCGATATTGACATTGGTGAAAAAATTCAGAGAGGGAGGAAAGAGCAGTTCTAGAACGAAACGCATTTGTTTACGTTTGCGGCTATTTCTATTACAAGCTCCACCAAGCACATGCTTGCGAATCACCTTTGCCAACTTTCGATAGTAATGAGCATGTTTCTACAGATTACCATTTTACTTTCGAAAAACAGTTTGAAAAATGTCAGTTGGTAAAGCCTCCTGAAGGCTTTGTAGATTATTTTAGAATACTAGATAGGAAGTTTGACCCTCTATTTGATCAAAACTGTCACAGAATTGGAATAGGACAATTAATATTTAATGAACTTGTTAAGGAAAAACCATACCTTTGTTGCAGTAAAGTATCACATGAGGAAGTCCTCAATCTCTTTATTAGAATTAAGATTTATTTCGTTCTTAGGTTTTTTAATGCGAGCATGAAGGAGCCCAATTTTAAGGGAAAAATATTATGTGTAACACATAAATAGTTATTTTAGACAGGACATACTTCTTGTTTTATACACTTTTTTAATTCATAAAACTGATTTAAATCCGTCCAAATCAACATAATTGAATTGCCTTAGTTCAGTACTTTCATCGTCTTGATTTATTGCTTTCATTATATTATATTTATTTTATTTAATTGCTTTTTATTCATACTTCCTTGCACTAACACAACACTTACAAAATATAACACAAATATTTACAGTACCAGATTTTTATGTGTATATATAATTAAAATGTATTTTTTGTACTTAAACACGTTACAAAAAACACTCCACCATACATAAACATAAATTTTGTCAACTTAAATATTTTGTGAAAAATTTCACTTTTATTTTATTATCGAATTGTTTAAGACATTTAAATACTTATTTTATGCCTATATATACATAATTTATGTTAAAAATGTAGTTATAGTATCCTGGCAAATATGTATATTTCATTTAAAACTGAATTCAAAATAATTAATTAATCCACTAATTTTACTTAAAAATTAATTTTTTTTTTTGTTTGAGCATGTTTGCTGGGATGGCATCTAGGATTGTTTGCAAAATTCAAACATTAATCCAGGAGTAAGTGCAGCGAATTTTTAATGCATTTGCATTCATAGCTTCTCCTTACTCAAGACCATCATGCGTGGTGAAGAGCCACAACCTACAAGAGGTGATGCTGTTTCTACCAAAACATGATGGATCTAGACCAGATAAGGTCGAAAAACAATCAACTATTGAATTTCAATAGTTATATTAAAAAAATATTTTGTTTCTAATAAATTAAACTTAAAAAACTTATCTACATTTACAGGTTATTACGTTGTCAAAGTTCCAGATTCTCGGATGTGTTTATGAAGGGTCATTTAGAAAAATCATTAAGTAAAACACTTTTAATTAAAATTTTATAAATTTATTGTTTCTTTTTTGTTAAAAATATATATTTTTTTTTTCCTAATTTAAGTTAATTATAATGTTAAATTAAGATACATTTATTTTAAATTAAAACAATTTCCAATTATAATTAAAAAATGAATACAATACAAAACAAAACAAACAAAAATAAAAACATAAATTTCAATTTAAAGATGGGGAGAAGAACTAAAAAAAGTAAATTAAAAATAAATTTTGTAAACAACTTAACAACTACTTAAGATTTTAAAACATTTTGAAGCCTTAGAACAATATTAAAATAAATTAGTCAAGTGCGAGTTAGACTCACACACGTAGGGTTCCGTACTATGTTTAGTACAACTTTAAAAATTCAAGTCATAATTGCATCACTGTTGGAACACCCTTTAAATTTTAGGAATTGTTGTTATAACGGCCATGGTAATACACTTTCTATAAATATATCAGGCCTACCTATTGCGGTTCAAAAAATAAGGTAATATACGTGAAAAACATGTCACTGATGGAACACCCTTTAGATATTAGCAATTGTTACAGCGACCGAAGTACAACATCTACTGTAAACATTTAAAGAGTCTACCTATTATGGTTCAAAACTTAGGCCTTATACATGCAAATCACACCACTATCGGAACACCCTTTAATTTTTATTTTTTTATAGTTGTTTATATAGTGAACTATAAGTTTAGGTTTTTAGCTATAGCGGCAACAGCTATACATTGTAGCGAAAACAATAGGGTTTCGTTTTTAGACTTTGTGTACGGAACCCTAAAAACAAGTTAGAAGGCTATATAATGATATATGCATTATAATCTGCTAGTATCTAATTGTTTATCTCTTTATAATAAAGAACTTAAATCAGAGTAAATATTAATTCATTTAAAAATAGTTCAAATTAAATTTATAAAAAATACATATTTTTATAAAAGGTTTAATAAATTTGTTTAATAAGCATTTTATAAAACAAATGAACTAATAGTAGCCGGATAAGAACTTATCTCTTCTGGAGGGCTTATTTCTTCAGTTAATTCTTCACTATGAAATTCTCTAATCATTGATTTCAGGACATCATTTAGTTTTTCGGACTTTGTTTTTCTCCTACGAAAAAAATTTTTGAACTTAATAAAAATAAGCAAGCCAATAAAATGTACAACCTACATGTATATGTGCCTTGTGTGTAACGTTGGGTGGTAAGTCGCCTAAACGTAACCAAATTCACATTATTTTGTGTCACTATTAATATGAATGATATTAGTTTTCAGTACATAATTTCAAACATCTATGTACGGTTTTTCTTCTATTGCTACGTCTTCTTCTAATATTTCATCAGTCTTGGTTGTCTATTTCTGGTAGTAATTCCTTATCTTTATTTTCTAAGGTTGTGTTTTAGAGTTTCCCATTAAGTCTTCTGGATCAATGGGTGATGTTTTGTAATTGGACCCCAGGCCACTTTTTTAATGAAAAAGTCGGGCAACCATTCGCTAATAGTATTTCCTTAATTAAATGAAAAGTTTTAATTATATGCCTTAATTTTTTATATGTAATAGAATTTACTTAAGAGCCATGCGAGGATAATATATGTTCTTGGATAAACAGCATTCATCATCATTTTCCGTCTCCAGTTTTATGTCCGCTGATATAGAACCTTAAACACAGACAAAAATATAGTTCATATTTGGGTTTAAGTATTTAAAACATTTACTTACTATGTATTTTCGAATACAAACTGCATCTTGACCAGTAGGCAAATGTATAAATTGCTATGGATTTGGCATGAAATTCACAATTTGGATTGGTCATTACACGACGCAAATGCTATATGTATGAAGCCGACGTGCACTTCGCCGGAGAAACATACATTCGTGCACAGAATCCTTTACACTGCACAAACAACGTGAAGTATAATATTTTTATAATAAAGGACTCGAAAAATTTGCAATAATAATATTTCACCATTTATTCTTTTTTAACCACAAAATACCTTTTTAACAAAAGCCACTAGCAAAACTTATCGTACCAATATGTTTGCACCTTTATGCCTAAGATATTTCTTTTTATGTTTTATTTTTACAATTTTTATTAATTTAAATATTATTTCACTTATTCATTTATTTTGTTGAATTAATTACAAACTTTTTTAAGAAAATAAAACTTTTGCTTAAATTTTATTTATATTTTTTTGTTTGTTTAATTGTAAACAATGACTACTTATAGCTGTTTCTTTTTACACTTTGTTTCTGACGATTCATGTTTTTTTCTTATTCGTCCAAATAAAATTGTTAAAAGCATATAATAAGTCCCTTTATCAGCTGTCAGAGTTGGGTATTCTGGTTATATCTGGCATTGACGCCGTGCTATTTAGGTTTGCTTCATACATTTTGTATGTACATGAAAATTTTTAACAGTTATTTTACGCCTTACGCCCTTGTTTAGGTTAAGCAGTAACATAAATAAGAGCACAACGTTATGTCAAAGAGAACCCAAGAGGTGAAACGGCGAATAAACAGGACGGCAAAAAATACGAATTCTACCCGTTTCTTTCTCAAGTTGATTAGTTTTCTTTTGTGTTATTTCGTAAACATTGAGGTATGTGATAAGATTCGATCGATTTTAAACGTAAATCGAATACTGAAATCGAGAACTGTGTGATAAGTTTCGATCGATTTCATTTTTCATTTTAGTTTCGATTCCGTTGTATCTCTTAGGAAAATATAACTTTGAAAAAATATAACTCTGTATTCATACGACTTTGTTATGCACAAAAAGTCAAATTAAAAAAAAATTCACAAAAGTTTAAACATTTAAATTTTCGAGATGGCTTTTATAATTGCATCTTCTCTAATTTTGTTAGAAGAAGAAAATAGAACGGAAGATATAAAACGAAAACAAATGAGGGATAAGTCAGATCCATTAAGTTTACCGGATGATATGTAAGTTTATTTTTTACCTGTTTTGACATTAAAATTAATACCTGCCTCCAGATTTATTCAGTGTTTTAGATTGAATAAGGAAGGATTTATAATGGTTCTAAATAAAGTGGGGAATTCTTGGAAAAATACTTCCATACCACTCGTTATACAATTAGCAAGTACCCTACGATTTTTGGCAGAAGGGGGCTTCCAAAGATCTGTTGGTAATGACGTCAATATTGCAATACACCGTACCACAGTTTCCAAGTCCTCAACAAAAATGTTAAACTGCCTAGAGAGAAAAATATGTCCCGACCAAATTCAACTAGAATCCAACGAAAATGAAATCAGGAAATCCAAGCAATTCTTTTTCGAGAAATATGGAATACCAGGAGTTATAGGATGCGTAGATGGTACCCATATTGCAGTAAAAAGTGAAGAATGAAGAACACCTTTACTTTAATAGAAAGGGATTCTACAGTATTAATGCAATGATTGTGAGTTTTTTAAATAAGAATAAATATAAAAATACTTTGTAAACTATTTATATTTTAGATTTGTGATTATAAAATGAATGTTAAAGCCGTAGATGCAACTAGACCAGGCTGAAGCCATGATTCATTTATATGGAACATGAGCACTGCTAGGAATGTCCTTTTGGAAAAATATGAAAGAGGCGAACGTGGTTCGTGGCTACTAGCTGATTCGGGGTATGCCCTTGAACCATTTGTGATGACACCCTACAGGGCCCCAAGCAGTGCGCCACAACAACGATTCAACAAAAGTCAAACCTCAGCCAGGAACATCGTCGAAAGAACTATTGGAGTTCTTAAAAGTCGCTTTAGATGCTTGTCCCAAACGCTGTGGTATAAACCATATAAAGTGGTTCAAATCATCAACATATGTTGTGCTTTGCATAACTTATGCAATTCTTTAAAAATTGAAAACTTTTCTGAGGAGGCTTCGGGAGATTCATACAATCATAGTCTTGAAATGGAAGAAGTGATTTCTTCTGCAACCGCACTTCACAATGACGCCATAGCAATTAGAAATAACATTGCTGAAAGTTTAGAAGCATTTTTCTAATTTATAATAAAATAACATGAATAAATATTCAATTCATAAAAAACATAAAATGATTTGTGTTATTTTAACAGCAGGCCAAATTGTAACACGACTACTTAACTTAAATCCTCAGACAATTAAATTTCATTTGTTTGTTTGTTGACATTTGTTTGATGATGTAGGAGCCCCTTTATTTTTTATTTCTTATAACTCTAACTTTCTTTGTTTTATTTCTAAGTCTGTTTTTTTATCATATTTTTTTCTACTGCGGCCTTTTTCATTTCATTGTGGTGTCTTTTAAGCTCATCTGCAATGTTATCAATAGATTTATAAACTCGTCTTATATTGCTGGCTATTATATCCAATTTTTCCGTATTTAACTGAGAAATATCAGTTAAATTTTGTAAAGACTCCGATATTTTCGTTCTGTTTTGCAAGTCACTCCCGATGTATTGTTTTAAATGATCCTTCAGATTATCATCTCTACTTTTTAGAGAAGCTCGCTTTGATGTACTCGGGGCCTCGCTATCTACTTCAGTACTCTTCCTTTTTCCAGCTTTAGAATTTTTTTCAGTTAAAAACACTTCTTCATCCGAAGACAACAATAAATTACTGGTGTTGTTTGTACCGAATGAATTTGAACCTTGTATTCCCTCAACAATAGCAAACAAACCGCACAATTGTCCAACCGCCTGTTCTTTTTTTGAGATATATAGTTGGTTGTATGGTCCACCGCCTGTTGCCTTAGCTTCCATTTTATTTGTAGCAATTTTCTTTTTTATACACGCTTTCCAGTCGCACCATACCTGTAAAAGTGTATAATTTTACAGAAAAACAAATATGTGCATTGTATTTAAATATATACATACTTACTTTTTTCCAACCTGACATGTCATGTAATGAAGGGCCCATGGAATTTAATTCTTTAGTTAAATCTTTCCAAAGATTTTCAACAAGTCCCTTCTCACTTTTAGTGAAGCCCCTGCCGATATCTGAATGCTGCTACATAAATTTAATAAAAGCATCCTCTTGCTGTAAATGCTTATGTTTACCCCTTTAAAAGTGAGAAATAATTAGGCATAATTTAAGTTTTTTTCGCGAAAAATAATTACAATTTTATTTTCTTGTTTTGATTTCAATTTTTTTTATTTTCACACAAGACAAACAATGTGATTTTAAAATGAATTCAAACTGGTATTAGCGATTTTCATCACACTACAAAACGATTACTTTTTAAAGGAACAAAATGGAAAATGAAATCGATATTATGAAAACGAAAAAGTAACCACATCATACCTTTTACACATTTTCACTCGATTTTATGTCGAAATCGATTTTTATCACATACCTGATTGGTTTTCTTTTGTGTCATTTTCTGGCGCATAAAAATTAAACATATTTTAACAAGGTAAGAATATGGGTGCAAAATTTAAAAAAACAAGCATAATCAAGGAAACAAAAAACTCACACATTGATATAAAAGCTTAAATATTTTACAAAAAGTGCATATTTAGTTTATAATATTTAAATGTACAAGTTAACTTTTAAAGTAAGAAGTTTTAAACAAATAACACGCTTTAAAGGAAAATTTTCATAATTTTTAGTCTCTGTTTTGTTTATTTTTCCGATGTTCGTAAAAATTTTGTACTATATTTGTCTCTTTCTTGACAAGCTTAGGGAAGTCTGATTATTGCTATTTTCATCAATCACTATTTACATATCTGTGTACTTTGTGGTTTTGTAATAAAAAGTAATGTTAACATATTTTGTTTAGTAAAATCTAATAAATTAAGGCTACCTAAAATGGCACCACTCTTACACAAAAAAAAAAACAATAACATTTTGTTAGCACCCAACTTCACTACCTAACGCTCTGTCAAAATTGGATTTCCCAACTGCCAATTGCGTTGACGGCGCTATTTAGGTTTGCTTCATACATTTTGTATGTACATTAGAATTTTTGACAGTTATGTATTTGACGCCTTACCCTCTTGTTTAGGTTTAGCAGTAAAGCCCAACTATAATATGCATAAGCAGGCTTAAGCTAATGTCAAAAAATGAACGAAAAGTCTGTCAAATGCTTAAGCAACTTATTGAAGACTTTTAGGTGGCTACAATGTACTTACAGGAATCTAAAAACTATCATGACACAGTTGCACATTTGTTTTATTCGTACTTTTGAAAAATAATATTTTTTTCTGAATAAATTAAATTTGTCAACAAAAAGGTGTTAAATAAACATATTTTATATACCTAATACCATTTATATACAAATTAATAATTATTTTTAATAGTTTTAAGAAAATTTCGAAAGAAAAATTTAACATTTTTGACTGTTTGTGTAATTTTGGCCAAAAGTACTAAAAAATACAGCGGTGTGCATCACTCAACTCGTAAACAATAAAATGCTCTTTCTTTTTAATTTCGATTATTATACAACGCCTCTCTTTTTTCTTAAACATTTTTTCTTCTTTTTTTAAACATTTTATATTAAATTTATATATAATTTGTTCACTTTCATTCTCCATTGCAATTTTTTACAAATATACATTCATATGTAAAACACAAAGCACAAACAGCTGTTTCCGTACGGAATGTGCGATCGGTTTCGAACTTTGCTTAAGCAAATGACATTTGACGAAAATCAACGAAAAGTGTTGTTAAGTACATTATAGTTTGCCACATATGATTTATATGTAATTGCACAGTTGCTTAAGTTGGCTTAAGCTAGCTTATGCATATTATAGTTGAGCCTTAAGTATTAGTACATTTAAATTTGGTGTACAATAATCATGATTTTACTTATCATGTTTATACTTATCAGAATGCCAGATATCAAACCAGCTTTACCATCAAATGTAGAACTATTGTCATTTCCCATGGTACAGCAAGCGGAGGCGAATATATGTATACAGGTGATTGCAGGCTACAACAATAAAAAATACAACAGATAATTTGTGTCAAGGTATATTTATTTTACTAGGTAGTGGCGTCCCTACAACAAATACAACAATACAAGAACAACATAGCATTTTGTTGTTGCTTTGTAGTTCGAAATGTCAAAAAACATATAAGAAAATTGAGAAGGCGTGTATGTGTTTTATTGCTTTTTCACTTCTACACAATAAAATTTCTTAACACATACAGCTTTTGACATGTCGAACTACTAAATCAGCTGGGCGGACGACACTACCTAGTAAGATAAATATACCTTGATTTGTGTTTACAAAATCTATGCAACTTGTCAAAAACATTTTATTCTAAAACAAAAATAATAAATTTTTTTCGGGCTGCAATAAAAAATATTAAAAGGCAGTTTATTAACACATACCAAGGAAGTTCTTTTAAATCTTAAAATTTCATCCCACGTGTCTATACTTGCACCATCTTCGGGAACACTAAACAAAGTACCACTTTACTTAAGCAATGGTTTATGGCAAACAGAACACCAACTAAATATTTTGGAATTTTGTTGTTGGATTTAAAAAAAAAGCTAAGATTTTTACACTTTCACTTTTACAATACAATTTGCATCAAACACTCCGCTTATGTATATTTTGGTAGCTTTTCCTTTGCTTTTTAAAATTGATTCTATTTTTATTGAAACTTCGACAAAATAAACAATTAAAAAAATTTAACTTCAAAATAATTTTCGTAATTAAATTTTTTGACATTTGTAGATTTGAGAATTTTCGCCCGTGCAATCACATGTTTAAGTGATTGCAAGTTTAAGCCTTGTACGTATTATTACATTAAATACATTACTATTAGTAAGTAACATTAACTAAATTATAATCATGATTTACATAACATATTTCGCACTTGATCAACAAGAGGGTATTAACTCAAAATTTTTAAATTTTCACTTTTTGCAAGAAATCATCTAACAACATCAATATCCATCTACTGTAAAAATTTCAACGTATTCTGATCAGCGTTCGAAAAGAAACAGTACGATATCATAGCGTACTGGTTTAACAAAAAACAGTACGTTAACTTAGCGTACTGTTCAAAGAACACAAACGTTTAACTTATTTTTAGCGTTTGTGTATCTGTACGCAAACAAAATACCGTACACAACGATCGTTGGCTGATGAACACAAACACTATAATAACGTACTGTTCTTTTTTTAGCGTACTTTTAGTGTTCTTTTTAGGTATGTGTACTGATCTTTAAGATTTTACGTAGCGAACTTTTAGTGGTTGCGTTTTTTCTATAAAGTATTTTTAGTGTTTAAGAAAAATATTTAAGAAAACTATTATTTAATTTGTCATTTGTTATTTTTAGTATTTGTGATATTAGGACTTTTAATGTACATATGTATGCAATTCTATTATAAAAAATCTTGAAACAAATATTTAAAGAAAGGGGAAATTGAATTAATTTTTTATGAAAAATATTTATTATTTTAAAATTAGTGTAATACTTGACGAGTTGATGAACAGGATAATAAAATAACAGTTTCAGGTATTTCTTAAAATACAGTCAAGTGCTTAACAAATTTTTTTTTAATGAAAGGGTTTTATGACAAAATCGTTGTTAATAAGAATAGTTTAAAATATGAAGAAAATGCGTGTAATAGTTTTTAGCATCTGTCTAAAATTTGGAAGGACGACATTTCTGCATTTACATGAAAAATTGTTCTTATGAAATAATAACCGAAATAGATTGACTACATTCGTTGAAATTCTCTTACCTGTCACAAATGGGCTATGTGTGTGTATGTAAACACATAATTTAGTCCAATTATGAACATCAAATTCAAGTGAAAGAAGGGTTAAGAGGTTGTAAGGATTCCTGGAATACATATGTACATGCAATTTAATAATTAAATGCGACTTTTTCTAATTGAAAATCAAAATATGTATCGACAATTATAAGTAGTAATGAATAAATAAGAACCAAAAACGACAAAAGAGTTAGCTAGAATTAAAATTCGTTCTAACAAACTGACGATGGATTATGAATGTGCTGATGTAAATACAAATTGTGTTTTTTATATAATTTTCCTTAGATAAATACAATTCTCAGGTATCTCTCACTTAAGAAAAATCTGCTTATAAGAATTAAGATATTTTTTGTGTAAAACATATAAAGGTTTATTGTAAATATAATTAATTTAAATTTAAGCTTTTTTTATATATGTATGTAATTACTTAAAGGAACTAAATAAGAAACAGTACAAGTATATATTACATTTTTTAAATTATATATTATTACTAAATTATCGTTATTATTATTTTTTTAGTATTATTATTGCTTTTATTTATTTTAATATACTTAATAAACATGTATACATAACATAAGAAACAATTCAAAATCTAAATTTAATTAATTTATAATAAACCTGAGAGAAAAGTATTTATTACTTTTAAAGGTTTTCACCGTCTACGTTTGTATAATTAAATTCTCCATTGACTTTTACCATCAATATGTGTTCTATGTTAAATGCGTTTAGCCTATTTCGCTGATCGGATAAGATATATTTTAAAGCTGAAAAAACTCTTTCTACGCTTTCTTGTGTACATTATACTGCCAAAATTATTTTAGCTAAATATTATAAAATATTATTTTTATCGCACCAATATTCTAAGATATTAAAATTCAGTGGAAATCTTGCTTCCCGATCGTATAAGTTGGGTTTAATCTCAAGATCGGACAGTGGTGAATTGGATTGAGAAATGCCAGGATCCAGATTGTGTAAAAATTCTGAAAACGATTTGGCCTTATTACTGGTAGATGGCACCTCCAGATATTCTTTCGCCAAAACGTTAACATCATCGGGAATATTATCTATAACGTATAATTGCAGTTCAATTAGATATACCCTTTCCACCTGTGGTGAAGGGTAGAAAAATGTTGAATGAAAAGGGTTTGGGAAAAATGCATTGTCAATAAGAAGAGTATATTATGTATATTATTTAGAACGAAAAATATTTAAAAACCAAATACTTTTTTGCATATTTCAAAGGTAGAGGATTTTCCTACACATTTGTTAAATTTGTGTAAATCGTTTACAATATGTAATTATGAAAATAACTCAAAAGTTTCTCTAAATTTTTTTTTAGCGGGTATTGTAAATTTCATAAAAACAACGTTCATTGGTATATAGTGCAATATATGTTGGTAGTAAAAAATTAAATAAAAACTAATAACTTAGTTTACTTACTGGCTGCATGTTATATTTATTTCAGTTTCAGAATTTGTACTTAGAATATGTTGGAGAAAAAAGTGCTGTAAAAAACAAACCAAATTCTATAACAACAAAAATTTCAAACTACTTAAATAGAAATGATGTGGAACTAGCGATTGTGGAACTCTTCACAAAAAATGGACGCCCAATTCATATGGTGGAAGATCGCGATTTTAAAATATTAGTAAAACCTGTCTTTGAAGCTTTAGATGTCACTTTAAATGAACATAATGTTAGTGAGAGAATAATAGCATTTTCTCAAAAAATAAAATCGAACTTAAAAGACGATTTGAAAGGAAAGTTAATATCATTAAAGATTTATGCAGGATTGTGCAGTATATTAAAAATAAGTGTATTGAAATAAAAACTTTGGCTATAAAAGAATTAAAATCGAGTCAAACTAGTGAATATCTAAAAAGCGTTATATTAGATGTCCTCAAAGAATATGATATATCCATAACTCAATTTTTTTCAATAACTACGGATAATTGAGCAAACATGCTAAAAGCTGTTAAAGATATCAACACAAATTTAGAAGATTCACTGCTGGAAGATGCAATATATTCTGAAGAGTACGTAAATCAAACTTTCATTGAAGATAAAATTAGATATATTGAGACAAATTTTTCGTTGTTTAACATAACTGGAGTTCGCTGTGGCGCACATACCCTACAACTGTGCGTACATGATGTTATGAAAACTATTTATATTAAAAAAATTTGGATAATGTTAGATCATTGGTAAAAAAAACTAAGAATGCAAACGTATTTGAATATATTGAAATCCAGCAACTATAAAAAACCAATTATAGACTGTACTACCAGATGGAATTCAACATTTGATATGCTTCAAAGGTTACTTGAAATGAAGGACATATTAGAACCTTTAGGTAATGAAAACTCAAGTTTGCAACTGAGTCCTGACGAATGGGAATTCGTAAAGGAATTTACAGAAACTTTTAAACCTGTTTATAATGCTACACTCAAACTGCAGTTAGAACAGCTTTGTTTCAGTGAATTATACGTTATAGATAATATTCCCGATGATGTTAACGTTTTGGCGAAAGAATATCTGGAGGTGCCATCTACCAGTAATAAGGCCAAATCGTTTTCAGAATTTTTACACAATCTGGATCCTGGCATTTCTCAATCCAATTCACCACTGTCCGATCTTGAGATTAAACCCAACTTATACGATCGGGAAGCAAGATTTCCGCTGAATTTTAATATCTTAGAATATTGGTGCGGTAAAAATATTTTATAATATTTAGCTAAAATAATTTTGGCAGTATAATGTACACAAGAAAGCGTAGAAAGAGTTTTTTCAGCTTTAAAATATATCTTATCCGATCAGCGAAATAGGCTAAACGCATTTAACATAGAACACATATTGATGGTAAAAGTCAATGGAGAATTTAATTATACAAACGTAGACGGTGAAAACCTTTAAAAGTAATAAATACTTTTCTCTCAGGTTTATTATAAATTAATTAAATTTAGATTTTGAATTGTTTCTTATGTTATGTATACATGTTTATTAAGTATATTAACATAAATAAAAGCAATAATAATACTAAAAAAATAATAATAACGATAATTTAGTAATAATATATAATTTAAAAAATGTAATATATACTTGTACTGTTTCTTATTTAGTTCCTTTAAGTAATTACATACATATATAAAAAAAGCTTAAATTTAAATTAATTATATTTACAATAAACCTTTATATGTTTTACACAAAAAATATCTTAATTCTTATAAGCAGATTTTTCTTAAGTGAGAGATACCTGAGAATTGTATTTATCTAAGGAAAATTATATAAAAAACACAATTTGTATTTACATCAGCACATTCATAATCCATCGTCAGTTTGTTAGAACGAATTTTAATTCTAGCTAACTCTTTTGTCGTTTTTGGTTCTTATTTATTCATTACTACTTATAATTGTCGATACATATTTTGATTTTCAATTAGAAAAAGTCGCATTTAATTATTAAATTGCATGTACATATGTATTCCAGGAATCCTTACAACCTCTTAACCCTTCTTTCACTTGAATTTGATGTTCATAATTGGACTAAATTATGTGTTTACATACACACACATAGCCCATTTGTGACAGGTAAGAGAATTTCAACGAATGTAGTCAATCTATTTCGGTTATTATTTCATAAGAACAATTTTTCATGTAAATGCAGAAATGTCGTCCTTCCAAATTTTAGACAGATGCTAAAAACTATTACACGCATTTTCTTCATATTTTAAACTATTCTTATTAACAACGATTTTGTCATAAAACCCTTTCATTAAAAAAAAATTTGTTAAGCACTTGACTGTATTTTAAGAAATACCTGAAACTGTTATTTTATTATCCTGTTCATCAACTCGTCAAGTATTACACTAATTTTAAAATAATAAATATTTTTCATAAAAAATTAATTCAATTTCCCCTTTCTTTAAATATTTGTTTCAAGATTTTTTATAATAGAATTGCATACATATGTACATTAAAAGTCCTAATATCACAAATACTAAAAATAACAAATGACAAATTATTAATAGTTTTCTTAAATATTTTTATTAATAAATAACAAAATGTATTTATAAATTCTCATTAGTAACCGAAAGTGCAAAAAATGTTCACAAAAATACTCTACAAAATCACTAAAACTACGCTAAAGATCATTAAAAATACACAAAAAATTCACTAAAAACTACGCTAAAAGTACGCTAAAAGAACACTAAAAGAACACTTAAAAAATACACTACGCAAACACTAAAAATACTTTATAGAAAAAACGCAACCACTAAAAGTTCGCTACGTAAAATCTTAAAGATCAGTACACATACCTAAAAAGTACGCTAAATAATTCTTGCAAAAAAAAACCGACTTCAAAACAGACAAACTTAAAATCATGTTTCTTGAAGACGGTAACTATTGCGACACCCTATAATTTCCGAATTCAAATTTTATACTAGTTATAGCGGTCGTAGCAATACAGGTTCATTGTAAATTTCAACCGTCTGTCTGTAACGGTTTAAAAGTTTTGTCATATACATCTAATTACATAAACTATTGCGACACCCTGTAATTTATAATTTTAAATATTTATACTTATTATAACAGATATAGTAATGGACATTATGTCTAATTGTTAAGTGTTTATCAATAACTGTTTAAAAGATATGGTCATATATATCAAATGACGTCACCTATTGGGACACCCTTTAAATTCAAATTTTAATATAAATACTTTTTAAGGAGGACTTTGTCATACAGATTCTTTTTAAATTTTAACTTTGTGTCCATATACATCAAATTACATCAACTATTGGGACACCCTTTAATTTCCAATTTTAAATATTTTTACTTTTTGTAATACCAGACATAGTAGTGAAAATTCTGTCTATTTTTCAAGTGTTTGTCTATAACGGTTCCAAAGATGAGGACATAATGGTCAAATTACATCAATAATAGGGACACCCTTTAATTTATAGATCCAAATTTTATACTCGTTGTAATAGCGGACTAAGCAATATAGGTTCTTTGTAAATTTCAACTGTCTATCTATAACAGTTGATAAGTTTGGCCATATATATTACTTTTGCATTAACTATTGGGACACCCTTTATTTTCCAAATTCATATTTTACACTTGTTATTTTAGCGGACTTAGCAATACAAATTCTTTGTAAATTTCAACTGTCTGTCTATAACGGTTCAAAAGTTTGGCCATATATATATCAAAATAAACCAACTAATGGGACACCCTTTAATTTCTAATTTTAAATATTTATACTTATTATAACAGACATAGTAACGAACATTCTGTGCAACTTTCAAGTGTTTGTCTATAACGGTTCAAAAGATAGGAGAATAAAGGTGAAATTAAGTCACCTATGGGGTCACCCTTTAATTTTTAATTTTATTTTTTAATTACTTTTTGTTATTGGGAGCTATAGTAATACGCACTTTTTTCTAATTTTAAATGGGTGACCTATAAAGTTCATAATACACGTAAAAAACATGTATGTTGTATGGGGACACCCTTTAATTTTTAAACTTTTAAACTGTTTTTAAAATGGGACCAATCTGCAGCCATAACCTTTCTAATGGCGCAAAAATTTTTAAAATCGGTTCAGAAATGACCGAGTTCTGAAGGCACAAACATACAAAAAAAAAAAAAAAAAAAAAAAAAAGCAACACACAGACGAATTGATAACCTCCTTCTTTTTTTGAAGTCGGTTAAAAAAGAACAGTACGTTATTATAGTGTTTGTGTTCATCAGCCAACGATCGTTGTGTACGGTATTTTGTTTGCGTACACATACACAAACGCTAAAAATTTTTTTTGTGTATTTTGTATTTTTTCTGTACGAAATGTGTTTGTGTACTGATCCCAAAAACTTCAGTACAGAACACTATCGTAGCGTACTTTAGTGTTTTTTTTTTCAAACTCTGTTTTGAAGGTTATACCGAA